>PISX010026640.1:0-24164 GCA_004024625.1 Mellivora capensis | reverse complement strand
ACTTCTAATCTCTCTCTCTGTCAAATAAATAAATAAAATCTTTTAAAAATTTAAAAAATAAATAAAAAATAAATATCCCATAGATCAATGTCTCAAGAGATATTAAATATATTTGAACTAAGTGTGTTGAAGGCAGCAAAAGCAGGGGTTAAAAGAAAATTTATATAAAGTGCTTATGTTTAGAAAAGAAAAAAAAAAACTATAATCAGTAACCTCAGCCTCCACTTTAGGATGTTAGAGAAAGAAGAATAAATTAAGCTAAAGGATGCAGAAGGAAAGACATAATAAAAATTAAACTAAAAATCAGTGAAATTGAAACAGAAAACAATAGAAAAATGTAATGAATCAAAGCCTGCTCTTTTAAAAGATTATTAACCTTGAAAAACCTATAGCCAAGCCAATCAAGAAAAAACAGAGGGCAAAAATTACCAGTATAAGCTATGAAAGAAGGATCATCACTATTGATCCAATGGACAATAAGAGATCATAAAGACATACTCTGAACAATTGTGTCCACAAACTTAATGTAGGTGAAACTGACTAATTTCTTGAAAGACACAAGCACAAAAATTCACAATACAAACAGATAAGCTGAGTAAAATTTTATTATTAAATAAGCTGAATTGATCATTAATAACCCTCCAAAAAAGAAAGCACTAAGCTCAGTTAGTTTCACTGTTGATTTCCACCAAACATTTAAGAAAGAAATAATATCAGTTCTCCACAATCTCTCACAGCAAGAAGCAGAGGGAATACTTTTCTAATTCATCTTATGAGGCCATCATTATTGTAATACCAAAACCACATAACAGCATTTATAAGGACATATGGACCAATACCTCTCATGAACAGAGATGCACAAATCACCAGCAAAATATTAGAAAACTGAGGACAGTAATGCATTAAATTAATTATAGAACACAGGAACAACAGTAGGATTTATTCCAGGTACATAAGGCTGGTTTGATACTCAAAAATAAACCAATCTAGGGCACCTGGGTGGCTCAGTGGGTTAAAGCCTCTGCCTTCGGCTCAGGTTCATGATCCCAGAGTCCTGGGATCAAGGCCCGCATCAGGTTCTCCGCTCAGTGGGAAGCCTGCTTCCTCCTCTCTCTCTGCCTGCCTCTCTGCCTACTTGTGATCTCTATCTGTCAAATAAATAAATAAATAAAATCTTTAAAAAATATATTTTAAAAATAAACCAATCTAATCCACCATACTAACAGGATAATGAAGAAAAATCATAAGTTCATATCAATTGATTAAAAAAATTGAAAAAATATAAAACTCACTCATGACAAAAATTATCAGTAAAGAGGGAGAGAGAAAACTTCTTCAGCTCAATGAAGGATATCTATAAAAGCCTATAGCTCATAATTAATATGAGAAATTAGATGTTTTCCCCTTAAGACTTAAAACAAGGTAAGGATGGGGGCGCCTGGGTGGCTCAGTGGATTAAGCCACTGCCTTCAGCTCAGGTCGTGATCTCAGGGTCCTGGGATCGAGCCCCACATCGGGCTCTCTGCTCAGCAGCAAGCCTGCTTCCCCCTCTCTCTCCGCCTGCCTCTCTGCCTACTTGTGATCTCTCTCTGTCAGATAAATAAATAAAATCTTTAAAAAAAAAAAAAAACAAGGTAAGGATGTCCTTTCTTATTATTCCTATTTCGTATCATACTAGAAATCCTGCTTAGTGATTAAAACATATATGTTGAATACAACGTAAACAAAATGAGAAGAAAAACAAAATTCTCTTTATTTGCAGATGGTATGACTGTCTACGTGGAAAATAACGAAGAATATATAGACAGATTTCTGGAACTAAAAAATATATTCCTAAGTATACCATCTCAGTATGCAATGTCTATATATTCAAGTCTATTACTTTCCTATATACTGGCAATTAGCAGTTGTAATGTTAAGTTTTTAAAAATCAATACATTTAAAATTGGACATAAAAAATAAAATATGCATAAGTCTAACAAAATAAGTATACAGAAAATTATAAAACACTGTTGAACAAATAAACAAATGAAGAGATATTGTGTGATATGGAAGGGAAGACTCAATACTTTTGAGATGTCACTTCTCCCTAACTTGATCAATTAAATGCAACCCCATCAGAATCCCAACAAGCTATTACGTAGATATTGACCAGTGCATAACAGCAATCTAGCAGAGAAAGAATGGACTTGCAATGAATGGTGCAAGAAAAATTGAATATCCATATACAAAAAAAGAAATAAAGAAGAAAGGAAGGAAGGAGAAAGGGAGGGAAGGAGGGGGGAGGGAGGAAGGAAGGAAGGAAGGAAAGAAGAAAGACAAAGAAAGAAAGAAGGAAACGTCAACATAGCTCACAACTCACACAAAAATTAAGTTAAAATTGATAAGAGATCTACATGTAAAATACAAAAATATAAAACTTCTAGAAGAGAACATATAAGAAAACCTGTCCAACCTTTAGTTTGGATATGTGTTCTGAGACACAACACAAAATGTATGATCTGAGAAAGAAGCAACTGATAATTTGAACTTTAGTAGAAATTAAATTATTGAATTTAATTTATTAAAATTAAAATCTTACTGCTTCATGAAAGATATTAAGAGAAATGAATGACAAGCCACAGACTGGGACAACTTGGCTGCAAAACATACATCTGTTTTTTTGTTTTGTTTTGTTTTTTAAAGATTTTATTTATTTATTTGACAGAGGGAGAGACATCACAAGTAGCCAGAGCAGCAGGCAGAGAGAGAGAGGGAAGCAGGCTCCCCGCAAGAGAGCCCAATGCAGGGCTGGCTCCCAGGACCCTGAGATCATGACCTGGGCCAAAGGCAGAGGCTTAACCCACTGAGCCATCCAGGCACCCCAAAATACACATTTGTTAAAGTGTTTGTCCAAAACATGGAAAGAACACTTATGAGTCAAAAAACAAACAAACAAACAAACAAAAAAACTACCCAATTAATTGTATGAGTAAAAGAACTGTATAGACAGCTCTCCAAGTAAGATATAGATGGCAAATAAAATATGAAAAGCTGGTCTACATTACATGTTAAAGGCAGATTAAAACAACTATGAGGTATCACTTATAAGAGCAACTAAAATCCAAACAAACTGACAATACCAATTTCTAGAGAAGCCGTGGAACAAGAACTCATTCATTGCTGGTGGGAATGTGAAATGGTTCAGCCAATTTGCAAGACAGTTTGGTAGTATAAACAATGTTACCATATGACCCAGCAACTTAGTTCTTATATATTTGAGAAAATGACTTATAATAGGAGAAATCAGGGGTAGAGTCAATCAGAGTTCTCTATACTATCTGTAATGTTTTTGTAAGTCTAAAACTACTCTAAAATGAAAAATTCATTTAAAATAAAAATTATAGCAGTGTAATAATGTTTGTAAGGTATCTAAAGATATGTGAGGAAAAGATATATTTTTAGTACATTATAAAATTTTATGTCAATTCATTTAAAAAGATATGAATAAATAAATAAATAAATAAATGAAACAAATCTTCCAAACTATGATGTATAAATTCAAGTAATTCCAAATGAAATTGTGTATGTGTAAAATTTTATGGTTTCATCTTAAAATGTATATGGAAGTTTAAATAATGGCTAAGAAAAATTTCATAGCAAAAAAAAAATTAAGAAAGTCTGTTAGTCATAGACTAACTAACTCATAGGAACATGAAGAATTGAGAAAGTGACTATTTGTTATGTACAAATTATAAATGAAGCAACTAATAAGCTTGATATATTAGAACTCTAAAAACCCCAAAACTTATTGTCATAAAGATACTAAAATAAAATAGAACAAACCACAAAATTGAAGAGAATATATGCAATGAAAACTGATAAAGGGTTAAGGACTAAGATTCAAGCTAGAGAAATAAATCCTATCATTCACAAAAGAAAAAGAGCAACTACAGAGAATGAAGAAAAAAATATAAACAGAAAATTATCAAAAAAGAGCAAAACCTTATGTCCTTTGTCTAATAAACATGGTCATACATATAATCATATTCATTTAAGTTAAAGCACTAATGTGCTATTATTTTGGCACAATGTTTAAAAACTGGGTGGCTCAGTGGGTTAAGCCTCTGCCTTAGGCTCAGGTCATGATCTCAGGGTCCTGGGATGGAGACCCACATCAGCTCTCTGCTCAGCAGGGAGCCTGCTTCTCCCTTTATCTCTGTCTGATGTTCTGCCTACTAGTGATCTCTCTCTCTGTCAAATAAATAAATAAAATGCTTTTAAAAAATAAAAAAACTGAAAACACTAAGTGTTGGTGATAGAAACTTTCATAAACCTTGGACGAGTTTATATAGTGGTGTAACAAATTTGAAAAGGTAAGTGTCTATATCCATCTGAACTGAAGATCTACATACCCTACAACACAGCATTTCCATTTATAAGAATCTAAAGCAGTGATTTCTAATCCTGGACATGTATCAGAATCACTTGGTGAATTTGTAAAAATAGTATTGTTCCATAACATCCCATTAACAGAGAATCTCTGGAGAAGGGGCTCAGTCATTAGATTATTTAATTTTGATGAATAAAAGAAACAGGTATTATTGTAGAATTTTGGTATTGCTGAAAAAATAGAAAACAGCTGAATGTCTATAAATACGAGCAATAATAAATACAATTTTGGTTTGTTCACTTACTGGAGCATAATACATCAATTAAAATAACTAAATAAAGTTACATGCATCAATGTGGATAGATCTCAAAAATATAACATTGAGTGAGTAAAGCAAGTCACAAAATATATGTACCACTTATTGAACAAACCATTTTTTATGGATACTTACATATATATAAAATAATAAAAACTAGTCAGAAAATTTAAACATGGTCAGAATAATGGTTATGTCAGAATAATTTTTACCTTGGAATTACAAGAATGATAATAGATACAGTACACAGGTGATACTACTTATTTATAATATTTCACTGTTTCTAAAAACTGCAGTGAAAATTTGGAAAAATATTAAGATTCAATAAATCTAGATGTTAAACACAAGAGTATTCTTTGTATCTAATATATAGGTGATAATAAACAGAAGGGCATGCTATACATTTAACACACTGGAATGTTTTCTCACACACACACACACACACACACACACACACACACATACTGTGACACACACAGAGAAATAACCACTCAGATTGACACGAGATTCTGAACTAGATAATGAGACAAATATATTAGGTGAGGGAACGGCACTGGGTAGTAAAGGGGCTACAGAATGTTAAAGCTATCATTAAGGAAGCATAAAGTGTACAGTAAAATGAAGGAAAATCAGAGCCTTCCATAGTAATCAGGCATTTGTACCATTTTCTACTAACCCAAATACCAATCTGCTCTCAAGCCAGAAGAGGTGATAAATACATATACAAGGTCAAATCAAGGAAAAGGATTATATTATGTAAACAATACTATTCAGTGATTTTCTGGTAGCAGCTTCAAAAAACACTGTGTAGAGTGAGATTGCTGGATGTTTCAAACAAAGAGAAATTGATGACTACTGGTTGGAATGAGAAAATAAAGCGTTGAAATCTGAATTTCTTAAGTCATAGGTATATTTTTGTCTCAGAATAACCCAATAACCTCACAATAAATGTTAAAAGATCACAAAAATTGAATGTCAAACAAAAATATTTTTTTATTTCCTCTCACTGAACTCTTTGAGTATGATTCATTTCCTGGTTTTTGTTGTAACTAATGACAATATTGCACATACTGATAAATTAAAAAAAACTCTAGTAATGAAACAAATACATGAGAGAAGCAAAACTTAGGGGGCAGGAAAAATATCTTTCTAATACACTAATGAAAAAAGGAGGCTTTTAGATGAAAACATTAGAGGACTTTATTTTTTTAAAAGATTTTATTTATTTATTTGACAGACAGAGATCACAAGTAGGCAGAGAGACAGGCAGAGAGAGGAGGAAGCAGGCTCCCTACTGAGCAGAGAGCCTGATGTGGGGCTTCATCCCAGGACCCTGGGATCATGGCCTGAGCTGAAGGCAGAGGCTTTAACCCACTGAGCCACCCAGGCACCCCTAGAGGACTTTAAATAAAATGACACACAGGAATGATTAGTAGGAAAAAAAACACAAGCATAAGACAAAAGCCTTAGTGACTTGCCTACCTGGAAAAAACCCAAGCACAGGTTGCAACTTCAGATACTGCACATTAATATATAATTTTAATATGCAGCCCAATGGAAGCTAATTTGCATGTTATAATTACCTTTCCAACTGTCTTTCATGAGATAAATACACAGCCATTAACAAACTTTAATGTATCACATATTTTTACTAAATAAATTTGCTTTATGATATTGCTTAATCTTTCTAAGGAAATGGCAAAACCCCCTTGTGCTTCATTAAGCACAAAGAATTGGGAATATTTGAAGTTTTTTCCTGGTGTGAAAGAATACTTCATAGCAGTAGCTAAATTAATGACATTGCTTTTTAAATAGTTGCTACACAATAACTCTCATCTTACTAAAATTATTAATTTTAGTTAAATTAGGTCTTGGTTTATGTGAAGCTAGCTTTGTGATAATCAAGATGAGAAATGACAAGGACACAGGAAGTACAGAGGAACATTAATGTTTATACTAAATTCATCTTCTGATACTTAGTCCTTATCATTTCTGGGAAAAGTAGGGAATCAATACACTTACATATAAATAGAAATGGAAAATAATTACATTCCTTATCCTTTAGAAGAAATACATAAACTTCCACATACATATACATATACATGCACATATGATATATATCATATATCATATATATATATAAAATAAATGTAAGTTTGAGTGAAAAGTTACTTTCAACAGGCACATATGAGAGATATTAAGGCTTTTAGATATGAATATAAATGACATTTATATTTATATGTTGCTTATATGTAAGCAACTGATACAAAATAAAAGAAACAGTATTTTGAAAAATTCTTGCCTGCCTGACATGTGATCTATACAATCTGATCTCTTTGCTTTCCCACTTGGATCCATACTGCTGGTGTCCCAATAGTGTGATCTGTGTGTTAGCTCAGTCAGCAGAGTTCCTAATGCCAATTAACTAACATGCTTCCATCTTCCATTTGACATGATCTCCACTTTCTTCACAGGGTGAAATTCTTCTCAGCTCTAATGTTGAACTCAAATACCAATTATTCTAAATGCCTTTCCAATTACTCCTGTGTGTAAGAAATCTTATTTTTCTGGCTGATCATAACAATTTGTTTTTCTTTACCTCATTATTCCCATCAGCCTCCAGGATACTATGCAATACGTGTTAAATAAATAAATTTTAATAGAGTGAGGTACTTTTATTAATAATATATATTTTTACTTGAGGATAGAAGTACAAAAATGATACACAAAATCATTTTCTGCATGTAACCCAGAATTATAATTGTTTCTAATATAAAGATACAGATGTTTGTGTCTTTCATGTTGGCATAAATTACTGAGAAGTACTTGATCTTTCATCTCAGTTACTGTTTTTTTTTGTTGTTGTTGTTTTGTTTTTGTCAGAGAGAGAGGGAGAGAGAGCGAGCGAGCACAGGCAGACAGAGTGGCAGGCAGAGGCAGAGGGAGAAGCAGGCTCCCTGCCGAGCAAGGAGCCTGACGTGGGACTCGATCCCAGGATGCTGGGATCATGATCTGAGCCGAAGGCAGCTGCTTAACCAACTGAGCCACCCAGGCATCCCTCAGTTACTGTTTATTAAATGAGTAGGAAGAAGCAGAGAAACTGAAGGCAGTTTACAATGAATATGCCTTTATGTTTTATACTTAAGAAATCATTTTGTTAAGAAAAATAACTATGTTTTTAGGTCAGTCATTTGAAGATAGTCATGCATAGTGTGGTCCTTCTCTAAATTATTTGTTTATTTTGGCTAGATTGTCTCTATTTATGTTTTAAGGAAACAGGCCATTGGAACTGACTTGAGAATCTTCAATAAGCTATAGCTTTCAGGACACTATTTTCTTTTCTGTATAAATATGTATTTCTAAAATCTACTTCTTAAGGCAAAGAATCAGAGGAGTCAAGGGATATAAGGAAAAGTTCAGCACTACTCATCTTTAGGTACAGAAAGGACAAAGAAAGATGAAGAGATTTCATAGAAGATGCAGTCAGCCAAGTTATGGCTCTACCTAAGATTCGATTCTGTCTGCCAGAGTAGGCTGCAGATCATTTGTGTAAAGGGATGTTTTTCTTTTCTGTTCTTATCCACTTTTATCCTTTTTCCTTCATTCTTGAACATTCTCACACTCATAGTTATCTCATATTATGGTTATTTCTTCTACACTACAGATCAGTATAATATTGAGATTCATAGTGGAGGTCCTGGGAACATACCACCTATGTTTGAATCCTGGGTGTGCCCCCTCCAGGTCTGTGATATTACTCAATAATAATTTAAAATCATGCCCAAATTAGGGCCAAACCTTCCACTGCTCTCCCTCCTGCTTTAAGAATGTTCTTTTTATAATTTATGTCTGATATCCAGTGAAGATACAACAGGTAATTCATACTTTGATATCCTACTTTGCCTCAAACACTTAGAAATGGTATATAAACTATGAAACAAAATTCAAAGAGGCACAGATCATAATAAACAAATAAATAAAAGCAAATAACCTCTGATATTGTAAAATGGACAAGAAATGCAAAGCACTGAGATGGGTTCATGGATTTCCTGGATTTCAGATATTATAGCTGGCCGTGAGTTTGTGTCTATTGTTGAAGGCTACAGTGAGAGAAGGGCTTTATCCCCTTCATAGGAAGTTGTGGCAAAGACATTGGTCCTTCTTTACAAATGGGCATTAAATAAAACTTTTGATTCATTTCTTAGCTGTTGTTTATATCTTCCACATAAGCACAGGACAGGAGGTTACAAACACTCTTATAAGATCTGGCTCTAGCTTGATAGATACCAGAGTTTCTATTTGCAAATTCCTTCCAGAAGAATATGTCCTCAGTTTAGGTCTTACAGACTTCACACAGACGGATTTCAAAAGAACATAAGCCTGAATTCCTCCACAAGCCAGTCTAAGTAGGTTTCAGAAGAGACAAAGAACATAATTAAAATATTAAAGAATTTTATTGTAGCAATTAGATACAATACTAAAAGTAGGTTAAAATATTATTTAAGGTTACACATGAGGGGAAAAGCATACAGATGAAAAGATACAGGTATTTTCAACTACGAGATTTGAAAAATAATCAAATATAATTTTTAGGAATCATTAAAAGCCAAAAACCTATGGATTAGCAGGTTAGTTATTGCTAAAAGGTGAATTAGTGAACTCAAAGAATAAAAGATAAACAATGACATAATGAAAGACAAAAATAAAGAAAAATGGAAGAAAAGTTAACAGACAAGGCCAACAATATAAATTTGGATTAGAAAACAAAAGAAATACATTTAAAATTATCACTAACTGGGAAGGATTTGCAATTTTGTTAATTACTTTCTTTTTGTCTTATAGTTCTTTTTCCCTCATTTCCTGTCTTGTTAACTTCCTTTGTGTTTCATTGTTTTTATATTGATAGGCTTTAGTTCTTTTCTTTTGTTAATTTGTGTAGATACACACACAAACACACACAATGAAATATTATTCAGTCATAAAAAGAAATCCTGCCATTTCCAACATAGATGGAACTTAAGGACATCATGTTAGGTGAATTAAGTCAGACAAAGATACTGTATAAATCTCCCTTAATGGAAAATCAATGTATGTTTTAGGCCATTGCACTGGTTTATGTCTCTGAAGCTGAGTATATTCTAAAAGGGAACCATTCCAGTCCCTCTAAAAATCCCATTGGCATTTTCCATAGAGACACAAAAGATAATTCTAAAATTTATATGGAACTCCAAAAGACCACTGACAGGAAAAAAAAATTTTTTTTGAAAGAAAAAAAAATAGAATAAAGCTGGAGGCAACACACTTCCTGAGTTCAATATCTATTTTAAACTATAATAATTTAAACAGAATGGTGCTGGAATAAAGTAGACATGTAAGTCCATGGAACAGCATAGAGATCCCAGAAATAAAGTCATGCATATTAGGTCAATTGATCTTAAACAAGGGTGTTAGGGATACACTGAGAAAAGGAAATTCTCTTCAATGGATATTGTTGGGAAAACTGAATATCTGCATGGGAAAGAACGAAACTGGACTCTTATCTAAAATTGTATACAAAAATTAACTCAAAACAGATTAAACAATTAAACATTTAAGATTGAAACTGTACAGCTTACAGAAGAAAACATAGGGGAAAGCTTCTTTTCACTGGTCTTGACAATGACTTCATGGATATGATACCAAAAGCACAAATGACAAAAGCTAAACAGACACACAGGACAAACTAAAATGCTTCTGCACAGCAAAAAAAAAAACAAAAAAAACAATCAATAAAGTATAAAGGCAACCTATAGAATAGGAGAAAATATTAGCAAACAGTGTATCTATTATGGAGTTAATTTCCAAAACACCTAAGGCACTCCTACAACTCAATAACAATAAAGTGAACTCAGTTGAAAAGAAATGGGGAAAGGGACTGAATAAACATTTCTCCAAATAAGACATACAGATGATCAATGGGTGTATGGAAAGAAGCTTAACATCACTAACCATCAGGAAAAAGAAAATCAAAGTCACAATGAGGTTTCACCTCATACCTGTAAAGAATGGCTATTATTTAAAAAATCAAAAGACAGTAAATATTGGTGAGGATGTGGAGAAAGTGGACTTTTACACCACTGGTGTGAATGCAAAATGATGCAGCCGCTCTGAAAAACAGTATGGAGATTTTTCAAAAAATTAAAAATAGAATTGCCACATAATCCAACAACTTCATTTCTCAACATTTATTCAAAATAACTGAAATCAAGATCTTAGCACTCCATATTCATTGCAGCCCTATTCACAATAACCAAAATGTAAAAAAAAAAAGTAAATATCCACAATCCAATGAATGATCGAAAATATTATATACATAGTTACATAGATAGATTATGATGGAACATTATTCAGCCTCACTAAAGAGGGAAATCCTGCCATATATAACAACATGGATGAACCTGGAGGCCGTTACACTGAGTGAAATCAGCCAGTCATAGAAGAATGAATACTGCCTGATTACATTTATATGAAGACTCTAAAATAGTCAAACACACAGAATCAAAGAATACAATAGTCCTTATCAGGGTGTGAGGGAGGAGGGAACAGACAGATGCTGATCAATGACTACAATATTTCAGTTATAAAATTATGCATGTCTGCTGTACAGCACTGTGTCCACAGATGTTAATAGGGCATTTGTAATTCAAACATATTTTGAGAGGATAGATCTCATGTTTAGTGTCTTACCACAATAATAAAACAAACTCTGCTATGAGCATTGGTGTATTAATTCCTGCATGAAAATAAATTCCCAATTGCAGAGTGCAGTTACTGGCATTTGCCATTTCTAAATGAACTAACAAACTATTTTCCTGAGTGGCATACCCCACAAGTAATATACAAATGATATCATTTTTCTACTCTTCTCCAGCATTTGGTATTATCACTGTCTTTCATTGTAGCATTCTGATAGGTGGGTAGTGATATTTCACTGTAGTTTTAATTTGCATTTCTTTCATGCCTAAGGATGTTGAACATCTATTCCATTCCCTCCCTTCCTCCTTTCCTCCTCTATCTTCCTTCCTTTCTTCCTTCCTTTCTTCTTTATTCCTTTCCCCCTCCCTTCCTCCCCCTTTCTCTATCCCTTTCTTTCTCCCTCCCTCTCTTTCTTTCTTTCTTTCTTTCTTTCTTTCTTTCTTTCTTTCTTTCTTTCTTTCTCTTTCCCCCTTCCTTTCTCTCTCTCTCTCTCTTTCTTTCTTCCTTCTTTTTCTCTATTTTGCTCATAGAGTGTTGCTGAAGACTGTACTAGTCCAATGTCTGGCTCTTCACTGGTGTTCAAATGCTAACTGACTACATGAATGAAAACTATATCATATACCATTACTAGCATATCAAGAAATTTGTAAGGACCCTGATGACAAGACTGACCAGAAATGAGGAGTGTTTTGGTGGTTGTTGTTGTTTTTGTTTTGTTTTGTTTTTCTATTTGGTAAATTATAGAAGGATAGAAGAGGTGTGGAAAAACAAACAGGGAAAAATTTTGCTGATTTAAAATAATCTTAGAATTACTGAACTCAGTTCAGAACGTTTTCATACTTCATTCACATTCAAGAAAAAGATACCAAATAGCAGTAGTATTTAATCATTTGTACATTCATTCACTCACTGATACTACAAATATTTACTGAGAATGTATTCTATGCCAGGCACTACGCTGGATGGGGCTAGAGGATACATGGGTAAAAAAAGACACAATCTTTACTTCAAACAGCTCACTGACAAGGGGGGCAATGTAAGGAATAATCACAATGCTATTTTATATTATAATTGTAGCATTGAGTGAGGTATGCATTGCTTAAAACAAAGGGCTGCTGGTCTAACAACTAATCTTTTTATTAAAAACCACTACCAATCACAGTAATAGCACAAACAGCAAAAGATAAATTTATTGAGCACTTACTAAAAAGAAGCTACTATTTTTAGTTTTTTACTAATAACACACTATCAAGTGGATGCTACAATGGTTACTTCATAGATAGAGAAGTAGCAAGAATAAAGATTGATTTTCATAGTTGCGGGGAGTACCTCTATCTAGCTATCTGTCTGTCTACACTCTCATGGGCTAGTTGCAAATTCATAAATGACTACTAATTATGTTTTGTTTAATGAAACATTTCAGAGTCTGTTTTATTCAAGATGATGTAATTTAGCTGCCTACTCTCTAGCTACTCCTCTAATGCCATACTCAAGATCTTGAACTAAATGGTATCCCTGAGTTTCAGGGCACACAGCCAGCATATTGCCCTATACCATTTCTAAAGGTTGAACTTGGTATGTATGTTCCCTTGGTAGATAAGCAACTATTGAAAATCAAATGCTACACATCAGACAAATTGCCTCTGTGCAGTGCTCTGCTGGATGAATTAATTGCCTTTTGTGTGGTTCTACATGAACTGTCAGTCCACTGTGGCATATAATCGGGAAGAGAGAGAATAATAGTTTCATAAACATTTCAGGAAACGCTTCTGCTTGCTGCTTAGTGTAATGTGTAAAAGTGAGTCTCACTGGCTCTGAATAGAAATATAGCTAAAAAAAAAAATAAAGAAAAAAGAAAGAATGTAACTAGAATATTTTTAGGTAGAAACAAGTATTAATACTATCATCATAAGTATTATTTTCTTTTATTTATAATAGGTGTTTTTCTCTAGAGGGCCATTGTTTTCTCGCCTGAGAAATTTAAAAAAATATGATGTCATGTTAATACTAAATTTTCTGAAATGTTTTCATCCATTTCATTTGTTAACAGAATAAATGAAGTTTATTTATTTATAAATGAAGAATAAATGAAGTATATTTATTTATTAGAAGTTGCCAGACCATCTTATTCTAAAGCATCATACACAATGAAACACTTTTCCATACCTGGGTAGAAAAGGAAAGTTATCTCTAAGCTTTGGCTGATTTCCCCTGTCACAATCACAGACAGTGCCTGATGGTGGAAGGTGGATGACGTAAGAGTTAGACAAGGTTGCTTTGGATCCTAGATCTACAAACTACCCTCTGTGTGATATGATACATGTTTCTAAAGCTCTGTTAACTCAGCTGAAGGCTGAAGTGACAGTTTGATGAGGTCATGTTTATGAAATCGATAGGTACCTTCGTAGGTACTTAGTATACAACAGATACTGTTTTCTTCATGTTTAGCTGAGACTTTTAAATGCCGTATGAAGAATCCGCCCCCGCTAAAAGACCACCAGAGACGTGAGTCAAAGCCAATCAGCAAGGGCCGTTTATTACAGGTTCGAACCTGGACCTCTGCGCACTCGTTGCCGGTAACGCCGAGAGGTCCAGGGCTGGGTAGGTGCAGGGTTTTTATAGACTGGTATAAACAGGTTCTGGGTGGGGCGGAGCCGATTGGTTGACATTTTGAACATTTGAAAAAGGCATACTTGGAGTTAGCTGATTGGTTTAGGGGGCACGCGCACGCGAAAAAGCAAGCGTTCATACAGAAGCGAAACTAGCTGGTTAGCTTTCGGTTCCCCGATTCCTCAGATAAAATACATTCCCAGTCAAGGTCGGGGAGTTCTTATTCCCAGTCAAGGGCGGGGAGTTCTTATTCCCAGTCAAGGTCGGGGAGTTCTTTTGGTCTCTTATTTCCCCCTTTTCTCAAGTACCTGAGGAGCCAATCTTGGGTCCTTAGTGGTCATCGGTGTAATTGTCGCTGTTGCTGTTGTTCAGGTCTAGGGGCTGATACTGCTGTCTTAAGAGCATGATTTGTACTGTTTGAAAGCGTTGATTGACAAAAGCCACCAGACGATTTAAAATACATGGGCCAAAGGTTAGTAAGAGGAGCAGGATACAGATGGGTCCTAGTAGGGAGGATATTAAGGTGGTCAGCCAAGGGGATGCGTTAAACCATGACTGGAACCAGCCTTGCCCTGCTTCCCGCTCCTTTTTCCGCTTTGCTAATCCCTCCCGTACCTTAGCCATCGAGTCTTTGACTACCCCTGAGTGATCAATATAGAAACAACATTCTTCCTTGAGGGCAGCACATAAGCCTCCCTGTTGGAGGAACATGAGGTCCAATCCTCGTCTGTTTTGGAGGACAACCTCTGCTAATGAGCTGATAGACTCTTGGAGTTTAGAGATGGACAATTCTAGCTCTTGTATGTCTGCATCAATGGCTTCTCGTAAGCCTTGGTAATGGTGTTGTTGTGAGATTAAGGCTGAGGTTCCGGTAGCCACCCCGGCGGTGCCTAGTCCTAGGCCCAGCATTAGTGCCAAGGTTAGGCTTATGGGTTCCCTCTTAGTTCTATGTGGTCCACTCTCCCAATATGAGATCAAGTCCTCATAGGGGTGGTAAATTAAGTGGGGTACTAGGTGGACCATCACACAGTAGTCTGTGGTTCGGTTTTGAGTTTGGGTATGATGGGAGGAGGCCTACTGTACATGATCTCATAAGGTGTGAACCCCAGCTTGTATGGGGCATTGCGTACTCGATACAGAGCATAGGGGAGTAGAGCCACCCAATTAGCGCCAGTCTCCATGGTCAAATTAGCAAGGGTCTCTTTTAAAGTTCTATTCATCCTTTCTACCTGTCCTGAGCTCTGGAGTCTATATGCACAATGTAATTTCCAATTAACCCCAAGTACGGAAGCCAGGCCCTGACTTACCTTAGAGACGAAGGCTGGCCCATTATCTGATCCTATCATAACAGGAAAGCCATACCTGGGCAAGATATCTTCGAGTAGTTTCTTTGCTACTACTTGTGCGATTTCGTGCTTGGTTGGGAAAGCCTCAGTCCAACCTGAAAAGGTATCTACAAACACCAATAAGTACTTATAGCCATACTTTCCAGGCTTTACCTCTGTAAAGTCTATCTCCCAGTAGGCTCGCGGCAGGGTCCTCCTTTCACGGGATCCGGTCATGGTGGGATGTGGGCAAGCGTTTTGGAGCTGGCAGGCTGTGCAATCTGAGGTGATCCTTTTGGCTTTCTCAGTGGTGTTTCTGATGGTCAGCCTGGATTGCCTCATAAGGTCCTGAAGTCTTCTGGAACCTAAATGGGTTGTGTGGTGGATCTGCTCCAGGACTGCTTGTCCTACGGCTTTGGGGAGGATAATATTGTCCTTTGTATCCCGCCACCAGCCATCCCTAACCTGTGTCATCGGGAGTTTACTCATCCAGGTGATGTCTTCCTCAGAATATTCAGGGCAGGGCGGCAATTCTCGGGGTCCCGGGTCGGGTAGCCGTATGGGTAGCACTGGAACATTCCTGTGGGCTATCTGGCGAGCAGTCTGATCAGCCAGATTGTTTCCCCAGGAGACCGGATCGTTTGGTTTCTGATGGCCAGGGCAATGAACTATGGCTAGTTTCTTGGGGGCCCAGATGGCCGTTAGTAGGGCCAAAATTTCATCCCTGTTTTTGATGTCTTTCCCTTCGGCGGTGAGCAGCCCCCTTTCCCTGTAAATTGCTCCATGAATGTGGGCCGTGGCAAAAACATATCGGCTGTCTGTGTATACAGTCATCCAGAGGCCCTGCCCTAACTTAAGGGCCTGAGTTAGGGTGATTAACTCAGCTCTCTGTGCTGAGGTGCCCGGAGGCAACGCTTCCGCCCAGATAACTTCTGTTTCAGATGTGACCGTGGCCCCTGCATACCTCTGTCCTTCGCGGACGAAAGTGCTGCCATCAGTGAACCAAATGACTTCGGCATCCGTCAGGGGGTAGTCCTGCAGGTCTTCCCGCAGCCCGTGAACCTGGGCCAATATCTCGGTGCAGTCATGGAGGGGGGCGTCCAGGTCTGGGTCAGGCAGCAGTGATGCGGGGTTTAGAGCCCGAGGGGAAGTATAGGTTACTCTCAAGGGGTCTAGTAACAGTCCTTGGTAGTGGACCATGTGAGCATTACTCATCCATCGGTCTGGAGGTTGTTTAAGGACGCTTTCAATGGCGTGTGGGGTGGTCACATGTAATTCTTGACCCACTGACAGCTTATCGGCGTCTTTCACCATCAGGGCCATGGCCGCTATCATTCGAAGGCAAGGGGGCCATCCTGCTGCCACTGGGTCTAACTTTTTTGAAAGATATGCTACAGGTCTAGGCCAGGGGCCTAAGTGTTGGGTTAATACGGCCTTGGCCACCCCATTACGCTCATCCACAAATAAGTGGAATGGTTTGGAAATGTCTGGTAGTCCCAGTGCCGGTGCTGAGAGGAGGGCCTTCTTTACCTGCTGGAAGGCCCGCTCTGCCTCCTCCGGGGTGTCTCGGGTGTTGTAGACCCGTTGTGCTATGCGGAGCAGATCCTGGACCTGCTTGCCTTTTAAATCTTCTAATTTCTGGAGTTTCTTTTTGATATCAGGGGCCGCCTGGTTTACAAAAGACATAACCACTGCCGCCTGATTTTCAGGGGCCTCGGGATCCATGGGGGTGTACTGTCTAAAGGCTTCCATCAATCTTTCTAAGAATGCTGTTGGACTCTCTGTCTTACCTTGCATTATTGCATATACTTTGGTCAAATTGGTGGGTCTGCGAGCAGCAGCCCTGAGACCCGCCATTAGAGTCTGGCGATAAATGAGTAGTCGTCCCCTACCTTCTGCCATGTTGTAGTCCGAACTGGGCCTGGTCAAAGGGAAACTCACATTAATGAGGTCAGGATTGACGGTTGGCCGGCCATCATCCCCGGGGACCAGCTTTCTCGCTTCCATCTGGATTCTTTCTCTTTTCTCGGTGGTAAACAGGATACACAAGAGCTGCTGGCAATCATCCCAGGTGGGCTGGTGAGTGAACATGATGCTATCTAGAAGAGCTATAAGATCCTTTGGGTTATCTGAAAATCGCGCATTCTGAGTTTTCCAATTATATAGATCACTAGTTGAAAAGGGCCAATACTGGAGTCGGGGATTGCCAGTATCATCAGGGGGGCTAATCTCTCAGAGGGGTAAAGCAACAGTTGAGTCTGGCGGGCGGGGAGGATTCTCTTTTTGGGAGTGCCCTCTAGTGTGTCTGGCAGGCCGGTTTGTCCCTCTATGGGTGACGGGGGCTGCGGCCATCGCTTCCCGACCTTCCGTTTCCACCTGGGGAGGGGGAGCAGGTGTGGCCATTGGTATGGGGGCAACTTGAGGCCTCGTGGGAGGAAGTTGGTAAGGGGGTGGGTCTAGACTGAGTAAGTCTTGGCTATCAGGGAGGATGGGCGGTGGCGGTGCAGATGGGTTATGGGGTCTGGGATCTTGCAACTTCCTGAGGACAGGAAGGGAGCCAACCAGGGAGGGGGATTTTCTACTAAATCCTGCCAGACCAGAATATAGGGGGCTTGGTCTGGGTGTCCCTCTTTTCCAGGAAGAAAAACCTGGGCCTTGATCTTGAGGATTACAGATAGGCAAAAGGTGCCCTGAGCGGGCCATCTCATCCCATAGGTTGGCCATTCGGAGCGGCAGAAAGTAATGAGCTTTGATCTCCAGATGTCCAGGCTCAGGTCATTGCCCCTTGCCCGAACGTCCTTGAAATTAGCCAAGAGGAGAGAGAGAGGGGTACTTTGGGTTTGCCCCATTAGACCAGGTAACTCCCAGATTAAGAATACAGTTAAAACAAAAAAAGTGGCGCCTAAGATAGGCAAAAAGCGACAGAGGCACCGGCGCAAGGGGTGCGAAACGAACGAACAAAGGGTGGGCTGAGGATGAATGTTCCGGTTTAGCCAATCCAAAGGGATGAATAATGGCCTTTGGGGCTAGGCGAGTATCATCCTCGGAAGGCGGAAGCAGGGATTCTTCTCCTCCGTCTGCCAGGGTGAATCTGAAAGTAAAATGAGTTAGGAGACACAGGTGGTTTGGGAAAAGAGCTTTTCCTGGCCTGGGGAGGGGGGGCAGACATTAGGGAACAGGGGACCAGCAATGCTTAGAATGTTAGAGGCCTAATTTCCCTCCCGTCGCGCATAAATTCACAAACAAAGGGGATGGGGATCTCTCAGATGCTGTCCTGCTCGCGTCCCTCGCAGGAACTTAGGGGCGTCTTAGCTAAGGTCTATCCGTATAAACCCCGGACCAGGCTACTCCGTGGAGTAGATGATCGTTATGCCATATGATGCCCCGTGAGACTCAGGGTGCAGCCCAATCAGACTCCGTAGCCAAAGCGGTGGAGCCGCACATTCGTAGAGTCAAGCACTCCTCAGATTCAAACAGGTCGGACGCCCTCCCGTTTGTTAGAGTTAAAACCTCACTTCCACTGTTGTGACTTAGTTTTCTTGCACAAGGAACATACAATTACATCATAGCATGAAAACATACATTACACCTATGATGGCCCCTGAGGTGGGACTTGAACCCACAATCCCTAGGAGGCCCCTGCCGGGCAACGATGGACGTCTCCGTTGGCCCCCTGGCAGTCCTATAGCGCGTCCGCCAGGACTAATTTGCCAGTCCTCAACCTATCTGGGACTCGAACCCAGATGCAAGACACAGAAAGGCAGGAAAACAGAGTACAAGAACAAGGCACACAACACATGAATGACAGAACGGAACACGGAGACACAGCCGGCTTTCTTGCTTTCTTACCGATCGGTTTCTAGCGACCCGTTGACTAGTAGTCTGGTGGGCCCAGCAAGGGGGAATCTCGCTGGGGCCTCCAAATGAAATGCCGTATGAGGAATCCGCCCCCGCTAAAAGACCACCAGAGACTTGAGTCAAAGCCAATCGGCAGGGGCCGTTTATTACAGGTTCGAACCTGGACCTCTGCGCACTCCTTGCGAGTAACGCCGAGAGGTCCGGGGCTGGGTAGGTGCAGGGTTTTTATAGATGGGTATAAACAAGTTCTGGGTGGGGTGGAGCCGATTGGTTGACATTTTGAACATTTGAAAAAGGCATACTTGGAGTTAGCTGATTGGTTTAGGGGGCCCGCGCGCACGAAAAAGCAAGCGTTCATACAGAAGCAAAACTAGCTAGTTAGCTTTCGGTTCCCCGATTCCTCAGATAAAATACATTCCCAGTCAAGGTCGGGGAGTTCTTTTGGTCTCTCAGATAAAATACATTCCCAGTCAAGGGCGGGGAGTTCTTATTCCCAGTCAAGGTCGGGGAGTTCTTTTTCCCAGTCAAGGTCGGGGAGTTCTTTTGGTCTCTTAACTTGTTGGCAAAAATACATTTTCAAAGTTCAGTTTTTACTATAAAATAGAGTGTGTTTGTGATGCATAAAATAAAAATAGTTCATAATGTTTTACAATACCCACATGATAAAATTTTATATCCCATATACTGGAAATCAATGCAAATATACCCCCAAACACTCATTCAGTTACTTAACAAATAAATAAATGACACTTTAAGTGACCTGGAAATTTAATCAATGAAAACATAGGCTTTCTAAAAATATAACATACTTTGTTTCTTATCTTATTAATTTTTGGTATTGCGAATATTGAATTTTTAAATATAGAGAGATAATTTTTACTTCTCATAATTATTTGTATATATTTGGGTATTGGGTGCTTTTGTGTAAACCATGTCTTATAACTCTTCAGTGTATAATGAGTGTTAGAGAGAATTTGGCTTATTTCCATTATATGATTAGGATAGTGAGGCTCAGAGTAATTAATTCCAGTAACTTGATTGATAGAAGAGATCATGTGATTTCATATACACATCAGAGAATTTCAAATGTTTTCATTTAACAGAAGAATACATACTTCAATTAAAATTTAGGAATCCTACACATAGATGTGCGTTTGTACACAAAAACATTTATTATATACACAGAACTGCTTTGACTGCAGGAGTGATGGGCAGCTCTCCTCCCCATTCAAATCTCTTGCTCTCTTACTCCCCTCCTTTCCTCTCCCCAGTGTTCCCTAAAAATCCTAAATGGCCCTAGATAATTCATGGAAAAAGTTTGAAGAGCATTTACTAATTTTCTCTCTTCCAGTGATGAAACTGATTAGTTATTCAATGCTATAAAATGAATGTGATAAAAGGTTAGGATGATTTCATATTTCAAAATAATGTAAACAATAAGAAAACTACATGACAGAATGAAATTACAAATCAAACTTTTGTAGATGGCTTTCCTAGTTACTTTCATTAGTAGTGCTAACTTTTGAGGGAAGATAGTTTTACCATAAATACAACTACAGATTAGATGAAATGAAAGTTTCCAAAGATGATGACCCTACCACATTTTAAGCACAAAATATTATTTCTTGATTTATTAAAATTGATGGAATTTTAACTCAGCAATAAAAATTTATGTTAATTTTAAGTTATCTTGAAGAAGACAGTTGAAGTATTAATATTTTGCAGAATTTATATTTTTTACAGCTTGACCAATGTTTATTCTAAAATAGAATTCATTAGATAGGTATATTATTACAGTAGGCTTACACTAACAAACTTAATTAAAACTATTGTGAGAATATATGAAACTCCCATGATTCATATAAGTATGGGTTTATTTTCCAGTCTTTCCCTGGCCTCATTCTTCAAAAGTGAAAAATTAGCACATCGTAACTCAACCACCAAGAAGGAAAATGGAGCCAACAAGATCATTTCTGACCTTTATTTTCTGTATTCAGAAAAAGTTAATAATGTGTTTTTACTGAGTAATCTTTAAACAAAAGCTCAATTAAAACCATAAGTTTGGGGACGCCTGGGTGGCTCAGTTGGTTAAGCAGCTGCCTTCGGCTCAGGTCATGATCCCAGCATCCTGGGATCAAGTCCCACATCGGGCTCCTTGCTCGGCAGGGAGCCTGCTTCTCTCTCTGCCTCTGCCTGCCACTCTGTCTGCCTGTGCTCACTCTCTGGCTCTCTCTCTCTCTGACAAATAAATAAATAAAATCTTCAAAACAAAACAAAACAACAAAAAAACCCCATAAGTTTGATAGATGTCCTCTTACATATATGGGTACTACTTAAGAACACAAGTGTTTGCATTAATCTAGGAAAGTTAATACCAGCTTTCTAAATTAATATATCTAAACCTGAGCTGATAGGTGAGTTAACTCTTATATATCAATTCTCATTAATTGATAGTGGAGCTTTGTATTAAGAGGTTATTACAGGCATAGGCTAAGGAAATAATATGTCTGGTTGGGGCATGTGATGAAGAAATATTGGCAGAAATTCATTTCACAATTATTGATTATAAAGGACATTTATTTAAGTGTTTGAATATATATCCAAACAAACTATATGTGGGAATAATGCTGCTTTTTTCTTATTACAGCTACTTAGATATTTTATTCAAGGAAGCAAGTGTTGTTTTCATGGTTGTTAGCAGTTAAAACAGCTATGTTTGAGCTATGTCTAAGACTAAAGCATTTAAAAACTCCATAGAATTTTTCCAATAAAAATTTTAAATTTAAGATTCTGAGCTTCTTTCCTAATGGGAGTAATAATTTCTTATTTGTTGTGGGTTCCTTTGTATGCAAAATAAGCAGAGGATTTTGATTGTGTGTGTGTATGTATGTATATGTGTAGAGACACACATACATGCACATACTTTGGCCATGACACAACTACGTTTGTCTCAGTGCATCAGTAATTCTGCCACTGCAGTGGAAAAAGATGTGTGGTTATGCAAGCCATAAAGACCTAATAAATATATTACTTCCCTTTGTTAATCCTTTAAGGAAAATATATTGAATTTTTAAAAAAAATTGAAGTAAACTATTCAATACAGATGGCTTATAATATCCCCATGGCTCTTATAGCTTATATTATTTTAATAATGTCATGAGTTATTATAGAATTTTATTTCATTTTATTAGTTTCCCATTTCAGCAAAATTTGATTTTTTAAAAATATGCTCAAGGCTCCTGTAAACCAACTATACGTTTGCTTTAAGTTTATCTACTTCATATGATCAAATGTATTCTCACAGAAATTTTTTTCAAATTTCAGAGCAGTTTGTATTCAATTCTTGATCCACCAGCCTCAAACGAAATATAATTTTGGGTAAACTACTTACTCTTGAATCACCTAATCTATAAGACATGGATTACCATCATTAGTAAATGTTCCCAACCCATAAACTATTACGAGGATTAAATCAGATGGTCAAGGTGCACCAGGGTGGCTCTGGGGGTCAAATGTCTGATTCTTGGTTTTGGCTCAGGTCATAATCTCAGAGTCATGAAATCAAGCCCCAGATCTCCCACTCCCTCTCAGTCTGCTCCTCCTCTCTTGTTTTCTCGCTTTCAAAAGAACGTAAATAAATAAACCAAAACCAAAAAAGACCATTTAAAAAATCAGATGGTCAATGTAAGCTGGTAATCAGAAAATCTGGCATATAGTAAACAAAGACATATTTGCAATCATCATAAGGCCAAGCTTTCTCTCTAACTCAGAGGGAAAGCAATGAATTTTTCAACATCAAACTTTTGAGTGTAATTTTCTACATACTTTAAACTTGTTGAGAACTGTAAATGTGATTTAGCTCCAGACTTCAGTTGCACCATCACATTTATTTATCTTCTATGCTTTGTAGAATGAATTTTCCCTGGCCACATAAGAACACAGAAGTGACATGCATCACTATTTAGAAAATTATATTTAGCAGAAAATACTACCTATAGTGTATAAGTTGCTTCACAGGCAGTTTCTAAAATACTCTAAAATTAACAGGTTTAGATGATTAAAGGCTATACACTAGAATAAATTATTTCATTTGGTTTTAATGAACTATTTCCCAACAATCCTTGCTTTCATATTCAGAACTAGGGTTGTCTGAGTTTTCAACACCCAGAAACCTTTGTTTAATGATTTCCCACTTATCTACTCATAAACACACTTTAAGATTATCTTTTGACTTATCTGTCCTTCTAGAGGAAGACAATAAAGCATTCATAGTGGCTTGCTGTGGCTTTAAAGAGGTTCTAAATCCTTTAAACAAATGGTTACAATCTCATTGTCTCATCTACTTCTTGGTGCTATAGCCTCCCATCATGGAATGCTGTTGAACTTGTAGCGTCTCAGAGTCACAGATAAGCTTTAAGGAGTGGAGATCACTTTTATTTGTCACGGGCAATAAAACCAGCATCTTCACTGACTCTGACAAGGAGGCGTCTGATGGTGCAGATCCAGTCAAGCAGAACACAAATCGAAATAGTGTCTGAAGGGCAAGGTAGTAAAGGCATCCACAGTATAAAATCTACACTAAAATTATGCAGCACTGAAAGAAAATTAGGGAACAAGGAACAAAGGCTAACACAGACTCCATTACGGGAAGATGCAATAGTAAACATAAATCTTCCCATCAAGACCCTCTGATAATGTCCATTCAATTCATTTTTATTGGAAAAAACCTGTTTCACTTTATATTTCTCAGGCTTCTCCCTCCTATGTAAAGGTCATAGTGTGTATGCTTATATATTCAATTTTTATGAGTCTAGCATGTAAGTATATTCTGAATTTTCCTGCATTAAATATTAATTTCTGTATTTGGTTTTGGAGATACACGCATCTATATACATTGCACTTCATATGGCTTAATGACTGTTGTGGGGTTTTGTTTTTGTTTTTTTTT
>PISX010026639.1:0-22794 GCA_004024625.1 Mellivora capensis | reverse complement strand
TGGCTATTGTAGACATTGCTGCTATAAACATTCGGGTGCACGTGCCCCTTCGGATCACTACGTTTGTATCTTTAGGGTAAATACCCAGTAGTGCAATTGCTGGGTCATAGGGTAGTTCTATTTTCAACTTTTTGAGGAACCTCCATGCTGTTTTCCAGAGCGGTTGCACCAGCTTGCATTCCCACCAACAGTGTGGGAGGGTTCCCCTTTTTCCACAACCTCACCAACATCTGTTGTTTCCTGAATTGTTCATTTTAGCCATTCTGAGGGGTGTGAGGTGATATTTCATTGTGGTTTTGATTTGTAGTTCCCTGATGCCAAGTGATGCAGAGCATTGTTTCATGAGTCTGTTAACAATTTGTGCATTATTGGTTCTAAATACGTGCATTGGCTCTGCTAATTTTCAGTGCGTGAACCTGGACAAATTTTCAGTTTCTCTGGGCCTTTTTTCATCTTTCTGATAGGTAGAATAATAACTCTTCATGAATTTTGCAACTACATATAAGGAGATAGTGAAGGATGGTGGTGCTATACTTGTCCCTTTATTGTTGTTTTTGTCCCAGCAGTTCTTAAATGATTGCATTCAGTTGGCTTCTTTGAGTTCAGCCTCAGAAGCATTTTGATCTCAAGCATCCTTCACCTTTGTGGGAAGCACCAGGGGTAGAAAGGAGCATGCCCTGGGAACTTACTCTCTCTGCCTGGGACCCTTTAGTCTGGGGGCTGACCCATTTCTGGCCAATTTCAGGGAGTTGTAGGGTGGAGCAGCACGAGTGTGGTTACCCAGCCCTAGCCATCCCGAGAACCCCTTGAATCTGGGTTTCCTTTCCAGGACTCTGGGCTCAGGAGATTAGTCAGAAGTAGAATTCCCATGCCAATCCTAGACCCATGTTAACTCATTTTTACACAGAACTTTATCACATAAGGACATGTCCCCTTGCAGCAGGAAGACTGGTTATCTTTACCACACAGATGACAAAACTTGAGTTTTGTAGAGGCTGAGCTAGTCAGAGGTCACAAAAATAACTGAAGGGCAGAGCTGGGGATTGGATCCAGGTGTCCTCATTCCCAGTTCCATTTTTATTAGGTGTGTCTTGATCTTCTCCTGGCAGACCAGAATGGGGACTACAACCCAGGCAAGGTCTTACCAGCCTCAGGGGACACCTGAGGGCCTGTCAGGACAGCACACTCTGGGACTGGGAGGCAAGGAAAGCTTGACCTTGAAATGTACTCTTCACTAGGAATTTACCTCATAATGTGTATCACAGGATACCTTCTGAATACTTTCCTGTCAGTCTTTTTATATTTTTTTATCCTGGTCTTTTACTCATTATCAAATGTTATGATCTTTGTAGAAATAAGCCCTAGTTAGAATGAGTTTTCTAACATAGAGTGAGTTTTCTAACATTTCCCATCTCGGTGTGATTCTTTCCCTTATACATCCAATGTTAGAGCCAAAATCCAGGACCAGCTGAATGTGTGTAAAGAAAACCTCCTATAGAACATGTTGTCTGAATCATTAATGACTATAATTGCGACACAGCAGGAAAATAGGGGATCTTGGTAAAAGCAATGCTTAATGTTCAGAAATTTCGAGTTATAGATCTGCTTGTGACCTCCTTTGTGGAGTTAGTTTCCTTGAACCAATTATGTAATTTTCTCCATATGATATTTAAAAAAAATTTTAAATATTAAATTATTCCTGATATAGTTATGTATTTTTCCAAATTTCAAGTATGTTTTCATCTATTTTTCTTAAGAAATGCTTTTTTTTTCCCCCCTTTGAAGACAACCATGCACAGCATGGAGTTATTTCATTGGCTCAACAGTGACGTCATACTCAAAGTACATGGCCTTGATGCCAAGTTTCCTGGTGAAGTAATTGTCGGTTGGTATTTAAGAACCCACATCAATTGAAGCTATTTCTCATGATGTCACCCTGCAGCAGGGCAGGGGTCCAGGAGATAGGATTCCCTTTGACCCTCAGGGCCCAGAAATGTGCAATTAGCTACCTTTTGGCAAAATGCCCTTGAGATAAGAACATGAGATTAAGAGGTCTGTCTGAACAATTCCATGAATGTACTTTAAAATTTTTTATTTGTGATGATTTTTCTAATTCTATCCAGCGCCCTTTCTGAGGCTGACGTTCTTTTTCCATTTTTATTGTGAAAATTTCAAACATAAAAAAGTCAAACATACAAGAGAGTACTATGAAAATCCTTATACTACTGCATGGATTCTGTGAACTATATGTTGCTGTGTTTGCTGTGTCACATTTATTCATTCATCCCTTTCCTGGATGGAGTTTTTAAGCATCAGTAGATACAAAAGAAGGCTAACTATAGACTTATGGGCATTTGGACATTGTAGGGGAAATTAGAGCATGTCTATGAGTCCTGCAAGAAGATGGTTTATTACAGAAAGAGTGACTTAAAGATAATTATTGTTCAAGTAACATGACAATGGTTTTGCTGACATCAGCGTACTCTGATGCCTGCATGTTGTTGACTACAAGAGGGATGGACATTCAATTCAGAAAGTGAAGTTCTAGTGGCTTCCTGCTTTTTAATGAGTAACTTCATCATGTAGCTTCAGGTAGTCCAGTTTGAGATCCAAACTGAAGGACACTAAAACTGTTATGGGCTTTTACCCCTCTGGCCTAACAGATATCTTTGGTAGAAGATCCCTTCAATTTTACTGTTGAAAGATTCCCAGGTATAACAGAATTTTATACCCTGTCTCCTCATTTTCTTACTTAAGAGCCAAATTAAAAAAAAAATCCTCATTGATAGCCTGAATAGTCATGCTGGCTCTCACTTTTCAATTCCCCTTAATGACATTTAGCTGTGCCTTTGACATCAAATAAGTTTATGTCCCACAAATTACTATTTTTTAGTTTAGTCAAACATGTAGCATATAAATCAGTCAAACTTTTACAAAGCATGGAAAGAAAATTGAGAAGTGAGAAAAGCATGTCCCTTCAACCACCCTGGTCTTTGAGAATTGATTAAAAGTTTATAAGGTTAATTATTATTGACACATTATGTATGGAAAATAGCTCTTTCTGGGCAGTAAAAGTACTTTGTTGGCCTCTTGATGTAACACTATATGCTCTGGGTGGTTTTAGTTAAAAGTGGCTGCTGTCTTGCTCAGAAAATATCATCACTGTGGGGTGCCTGGGTGGGTCAGTGGGTTGAGTGTCTGATTCTTGATTTTGGCTCAGGTTGTGGGATCTCAGGGTCATGGGATGGAATCCCATGTCTGGCTCCATGCCCCCCTTGGGAGTCTGCTTGGGATTCTTTCTTCCTCTCCCTCTGCCCCCCCATCCCCCCACCCCCGCTCCCACATGCATGCTCTTTCTCTGTCTCAAAAATAAAATCTTTAAAGAGAAAAGAAAATGTCATCACTATGTTTTCTTCTCCTAGAGTTTTTGCCTTTAAAACTATTTCCTGGAACCATACATTCTTCAAACTCTAAAAAGAATATACCACTTGCATGATTGCATTTATATAACATTCTTGATAAGATCATAGACAGAATGGATAAATGCTTTCAAGAAGCTAAGAAGAGGGAAAGAGGCAGGAGGAAGGTATGGATATAAAAAGGGTAACACAAGTGATCCTGTGTGGGGATGAAACTCTTCTATGCCTTCAATACATGTTTCTACAGTGGTAGGCGCATGAACTTGCACATTGGACAAAATTGCTCAGAACTAAACACGTCCATATGCACAAGTAAGTGCAAGTATACCTGTGGAGATCTGAACAAAATAGGTGGATTTTATCAATATTAATCTGCTGATTATTAGGACATGATACTATTGTTACGTTGATATGTTCCCAGTAAGATAAACGAGTAGAGAGTACATGGGATGTTTGTATTATTTCATAGAACTGCATGTGAATCTATAATGATCTAAAAATAAATTTAAGAGGGGCACTTGGGTGGCTCAGTGGGTTAAGCCTCTCCCTTCGGCTCAGGTCATGATCTCAGGGTTGTGAGATCGAGCCCCATATCAGGCTCTCTACTCAATGGGGAGCCTGCTTCCCTCTCTCTCTCTGCCTGCCTCTCTGCCTACTTGTGATCTCTCTCCCTGTCAAATAAATAAAATCTTTAAAAAAATCCAAACAGAAAAAAAGAAAAAAAGAAAAAGAAGTTTAAGAAATTTTATTCAATGACTTTCTTTTGGGGGAAATAGTTCTGTTTAAAAACAGAATTCACATATTGATTTCACCTAGCTTTTTTTCCCACCTAGCATTTCTACAATTACAGTGACATTTATCAGACAACTTGGAAATGAATTAAAATCACCATAACGTAAAACTTAATTTTTAAAACTCTCATGGTAAGTTTTATTTTATATCTATTTTCTGATGGATATCTTAGTAGGATGGTCTCGATTTCTTTCTTAGGAACGTTTCGCAAAAGAAAATAATTTTATACTAGAAGTGAACAATTTATTAGAAAGAAGAAATATGATACAACTGAAATCTAGCATATTTTGTACTTTGTATCTCTAAAGAATATGCTTATGTTAAAGAGCAATGAATTATTATAGACCATAAAAGCATGCATATTGATTTCTCATTGATTAAATGCTAAATATTTGGAATTATGGAATAAAAATATTCCGTCAATGTTAATTACTAACTGATGTTTACTAACCAGATTATAGACAGGTTTTTTTTTTAATTAAAAGAATCACACCACTTACTATTTATAATTTATCTAATCATTGAGGACAAAATAAACCAACTGAATCCTGGTAAAGATTGCTATGGTATCCTTAAGGAAAATTCCATTAGATATACATCAAAGACTCATCTTAGTGAGTACTGGCTCACTGACACACATCTTAGTGTGTACTGGCTTCATCATATCTGTGGCCTCCAGCATCTCATGGTGCTGTAATACCGTGTGTCAATGTAATACTGATTCCATACCTCTCAGAACATATGTGTCCCTAGTGATTCCTTATTCGTGTGCATAAGTGCACGTGTGTGTGTGTGGTCTATGTATGTATTTTCTTCCTGAGTATTGCAAATTCTCTGCACATGTTGGAGGAGAAGAACTGAGAGGATGGTATGAGAACAGCATGCTAGACATTACAGGTTGCTTATTGATGCTCTAGGGCTATGGCTGCCCACCTTTCTGGTTAGCTCAGATGCTAGGTCTACCACCAAAGGCTCAGCAATATCCCTTCAGATAGATGAGTGTGCTTTGTTTCAGCTGGGAAAGCAAGTGTTGCCTACTGAAACTTGATTCTTTGTTTGCCTATAACAAAGGTAGTTTCGTAGTTCGTAGAATTTTCCCCATATTCTTGCAGTGTGTTATTCTCATTTACTGGAGCTGGTTGGACTTCATCTAGGTCTGGATCTTCATACAGATTTTAGTGTACTATTAAGAAAGCCTGTCTTATATGCTAGCTAGCACTATGCCATTTTCAAACTAACATCCATAAATGAGTTTTGATTACAGGTTATTTTTGGAAGACTGCTAACATGTTGACAGTCCTTCATTGAGGTTTCAAACATAATTTCTTTAAATGCAGAATGATGTAGACCTAACTTAGTGACATTTTATACGGGAATTTTTTTTCTATTCTATGTACTCTTAGTACTAGCTTTTAATTGCACTGACCCTTAAGATATTTTTGATGTAATTCACCAGTTGTTTCTTTTGAAGCCTCTTTCTGAATTCTGCTTAAGGAATCTGTGTGATAAAAGTCTGTTCCTCCTCTGATACCTTCATGATTAAATTATACTACTCACTGCTTAAGAGTTGTTTTCTTTCCATTTATATAGTGAGTTTGATTTTGATACTTTGCATAGATATCAGCTCTGCATAAACATCAAAGAAGAAATAGAACAGAAATGGAGTGTTTAATTACATTTTGCAGTAAAATCAAATTCTCCTTTATACTGGGAGAAGTAAGTTTTATAGGAAATAAGAACGACATGTAATTAGAGAATGATATTTTGAGGGAAATTTTTATCTTTCCTCAGCAAGGAAGAAAATGTTTTCTGGAATACTAAATGGGAGTGAGTTATGAGCAAGAGAGATCTGAGATAGAAGAGGCCGACTTTGCCTTCATGAGGTATCTGGTTTCAGATACATCGTTCAGCTACATTCTATTAAACAAGGAATCAGAGTCAGTAAATCAACACCCTTTGGAAGGATTTAAGGTCTTATGCAGTAATAAATTTTCCTTTCCACATCTTACCTTTTTTATCCAGAGCTAGGAAATATACATGAACTTCTGTTGCATTAAATGCTATTTATTGTCTAAAAAGGAGATCACCAGAAATACTTGAGGTAGAAATGAGATAGAAAACCTAGTTGCGGATTAAAAACATGTTTTATCTACACATGAAATTATTCACAGAGTTTTTAATAAGCTGGATGTAGATAATTTTTGAAGTCTAATATTTGTAACTTAACAGTAGTGAAGTAGAAAATTATTTTCTAAAGGAAGAAGTTATTTTAACCATATGCAAAGTTTTGTTGATGTTAAGAGTCTATATTACGTGCTATATTAAAATGTCTGTAATAAAATTTTTGGTAAAGCTAAAATCACAAAAATAATTCATTTAGCACAACACTAACATGAAAAGATATGATGCTGTGATCACTATATAATATAATATAATATATATGCTTCACCTCACGGGGAATTTACATAATTTCAGATAGAATTCAGTCAGGACCCCAGTTTTGCTTTTTGAAATAAGGCACAACCAAATAAAGTTTTGTTTATTTGTGTGTGGTTTTGAAAAGATAAAATGGTAGAATAGTATCCTATTATGCTGCATTGCACTATTATAAAGTACTTGGAAGAGACATACATTTACTTAAACTAGAAAATTGTTGGTTTTCTATTTCCACAGATGTCCTATTTAATACCCTCTGTTTAGAAATGTTATCTAAATTCAAGGACTTACTTAGAGTGTCCACAGAATGAGTATACATAATAAAAACACACGGCTCTCTTGCTTGTATAATGAAAAGAAGGCTCAGGGGAGTGTGTGAAAACAAAGGACACGTAACTGGGATTTTCGTGTAGACTATATGTAAGAATATGTGTCTGTATGTATATGTAACTTCTTAATAAACAAATTGAGTGACTTAGCATTATCCTATGTGACATTGAACTAGTACAGTAAATGTTAAGTCCTCTTGAAAATTTATTTTCTTGGCCACAAGGAGGGCAATGTTAAAGGAGGACATTTTGCCACATTTCTCTCCTACATTCTGGAAGTGGTTTACATGTAAGGTCAATGATGTAGCAACATTTCTCACAGTCAGGCCAGACTGTGTCTTAGTTGCTGATTTACATAAATAGGTTCTAAGGCCCACTGAGATTTAACCTGGTTTCAGTATCAAATGTCTTTGTGTCTGGTACTGCTGGCTTGTTCTTTTAAAGTATAAATTTAAGTCTTTACTTTTTACCTACCTACTTGCCTACCTAGTGAAAAAATTGGGATGATCATACATCAGTGGAGTAATCTAACTCCGTGCTTCTGGGCTGACCTCGTTGCTCAACTTTCATTTTTTGGCTAATCTTCAAGTAGTGTATTCAGATGCCTGCTGGACATTTCCACTTGGGTTTCAGGATCGATTTTTCTTATTTAATAATCATCTTTGCCCAGCTCCCATTTTAGACCATCAATATTTCCTACTTCAATTTATATTCAACCATCTATCCAGTTACCTCAACAAACACCATGGGAGCTATCTTAGACTTCCTATGTGAACCCACTATATCTTACCAACAAGACCTCAAAACCTCCTACCCTACCCTGACTGCCTTGTTAACTGTTTTTCTGAACAGGATGATATCCTCCTCACCTGTCCAAATTATTCATACCTATGCTATTTCCTGTTTACAATAACTCTTCAGTGACTGACCACTGTCCTGAGGGTAGCCATGGAGCACATACCTCGTGGTGACCCTTCCCGAGCCTCTGGACACCTTGTTCCCTTTCCCTCATGCTCTATTTAGCCTTATGCATTGGTGATTCTGAGCCATGTGGTTGTTGAAGCTACCATACCGACCGCCCTTCTGTGCCAAGGCTATTTCCGGTAAACAGAATGACAGTCTCCTCTATCTGACATGCTCCTTCTCATCCTTCAAGTCTCAGCTTCTGTGTCCTCTTATACAGGCTGTTGCCTCTGGTTCTACTCCCTTCCACCACTCAGATGGGATGGGGTGCTTCTGTACTCCACCGATACCACGTGCTTGCTTTGCAATCACCTGGGTATACCTCTGGCATTGCATTTATCAAAAATTATCAGCTCATTGCTTTTTGAGGGTTGAAATCAAGTCTAGTGTGTTTTGTACAGTTCCTGGAGCATAGAAAATGATGATTTGAATTATATATTCTATTATAAGTATGCCAAGCTTTGATTAATAGATTTATATATATTTATAAATATATATGTATACATTTATATATATTTGCTGTTTATTTTTATTTTTTTTATTATTTTTTTGAGAGAAAGCTAGTGCTTGATCTCACAACCCTGAGATCATGACCTGAGCCAAAACCAAGAGTTGGAGGCTTAACCAACAGAGCCACACAGGTGCCCCATTTGCTGTTTAGTAAGTTTGGTTATTGGTACATGTATATCTTTTTGCACACATGCACATATACATATAAATGACTAATTCCGTTTGTATACCAAGACTTTGATTCTTGAAATATGGCCTTAGTGCTGTTTGTTTTGTGAATGGCAATCAGGTATAAGGAAATGAAATGTACCATCAGAACACTATTTTCTTCAATTGAGTTTTTGGGGGAAGGGGTAAAGATACAAAAAATGTAGTCAAACTGCCAAGTATCATTTGAACATTAAAACAGTCGTCTTTTCTGGAGCCAGCTTGTGGCTTTAAGAATAATTCCTTGTCTTCTCATCTGACAAGAGCAAATTCCTAAGGATCGCCAAACCTAGTGAACAGTTATGTGCCTTAAATTTGTTTTGGCTCCAAATGCCCGATAACTAACCTCCAAATGCCCGATAACTATCAATGCTCGTTTAACTCTGATTTTAAATGGGCTTTTAAATCTAAGATACACATGGTCCTAGCTAATTAGAGTTCTTAGGAGTCTTAGAATTGGCCTATCATTAAATTAACCAATGAGTATGAAATTAAAAAAGAAAAATCCTTAACCTATGAAATAGCTATGCTGTAAGTGGAAAGGTAAACATGTTCAGTAGATGACTTTATTTATTAGAGTAATTTTTTCCATGTCAACAGCTGTTTTTAAAGTGTGGCCAAATTTAAGTAGCTCTACAAATTTCAATGGGGGCTTTTATTCAATTTTATTTTCTAAAATTTACTTATGTTTTAGTGATTTTTCTGCCTGTATACTTGAACATGCCTGTCCAAATGATAATTTCAACTGCTTAAATGTGACCATTGATCAGGAGAAAGTCATCCTTTTTGTTGTTTACTTTCTGGGGAAAGAAAACTAATTGAAAGCACACCATTGGTGTGTTTTCCTTCTGGGATTTTAATCAGCATTAGGTTAGACCTTTCCCCTAAACCCTCAGTATCTCTATTCTATATTTTTCATCTTTCCATTTCTCCGTACCACATTCTGGAGAATATTTTTTTCCTTTTTTATCTTCTGATACATGAATTCTTTTGTTACCAAACATGGTCATTGGATTTTAATTTTGGTGGTTAAGTCTTTCATTTCTACTACTTCCACTTGACTTTTTTTTTTTTTCTTCTTCAAATCATCAATGTCACTTTTTATGCTTCCTTGTTCCCTGGAGATATTTTCAAGCTTGTGATACTCATGATACAGATACTTTGGTAGTTTTAATATCTAAAGTATCTACAGGGCTCTTTTTATTTGTTGTTTGTGCTCATTCTTGCTCACATTGCCTTGTTTTCTGTGCTCCTCATTAATTTTCACTGCTTGCTTGCGGTTAACCTTGGAAATTGTGTGAGCCAACTTCTCTGGTCCAGGATGAATGTGCCCTTCCTCAAAGGTACTTTGCATTTTCTTCTGTCAGCCACCTGAGGGCGCTATCTTGACAAAGCCCCTTTCTACTTAAGGTTGAGGTTTTTGTTTTTGTTTTGTTTTGTTTTTTTAAAGATTTTATTTGACAGACAACAAGAGAGGGATCACAAGCAGAGGGGGTGGGAGAGGGAGAAGCAGGCTTCCCGCTAATCAGGGAGCCCAATGTGGAGACCGAAGGCAGAAGCTTAACGACTGAGCCACCCAGGTGCCCCATATGGTTGAGTTTTTTGGTCCCTTAGGGTGCTAACACTCCAGGTGCAGACCTACTCGAGGTACAGTCTGTGACCACACATGCCTACATACGCTCTCTTTGTCCTTTTTCTTTTGTTCTGCTTGGCACCAGGGCATCTCTCTCTTCTGTCCCTGGAGGCAGCTGGGAGCAGAGCTGGGGTTGGTTCTAGGACACTTTTGCCAGAGGATGTAGCCACTGGGGCCCTCACTTAGTGTGTAAGACTTGGCAGTGAGTAGGCCTTAGCCTACTGAAGGGTGCAGTACTAGTAGAGGCCCTGGGGACAGAAGTGACCAGAGGCTCCTAAGAAAGAGAAAAGGCACACTACTTGCTTACGTATTTCCTGTACTTAACAATCCTACACTTTCAGTACTAGTCAGCTTTTGGTGAATACATATTCACTGTTGACACGGCATGACCTGACATTAGTTTTGTCATAAAGCCACGAAAATCGTACAGCAGTCAAATAATTTAAGTATCTATGAAGAGCTGTGGCCCTACCAGACATGAAGACTGTGAGCAGAAGCAAGAATCAAATCGGGCCGTGTATAGAACGGCAGACTCAAGTCAAATGGCAGAATCAGTTAATGTGTAGCTTGCCGGTAAAACCATTCCATGTGTAGGGAATGAAATATTTAAAGGGACTCATCCGAGTAAATTTCAGGGATATTCAACCTCATGGCCAGCCCCTAAAACTTCATCAAAATAAGCAGTGTCAGGGGATTGCCATTTGCCACTGAGATAGTAAAGCCGGGTCTTGCTTGGCATAATTATTTCCCTAGAACAGAGGTTCTAATGCTGGCTGCATAATTCCATCACCTGAACAACTTTGGGGACAAAACAAAACCAAATCCCCAGAGATTCTAACTGGGGTATATTGCAGTTAGGCTTTAAACATCTTATTTTTTCCTTTAAAAAAAATCCTTGGTGAAATAAAAAAAATATTTAAAAAAATAAAATAAATAAAAGAGAAATAACTGATCTTTCAAACCACTGGAAAAAAAAATCCTTGCTGATTTAAGGCATAGCCAGGACTGAGAACCTCTTCCTTCATGAATATGCATGTCCTTTAACCCTTAAAAGTTTAGTATTGAATGTAAAGATAAAAAATACATTGTATTAAAATTTTACATTGCATTTGACAATAAGCTCTGTATGTGGTTAGTATTTAAGGTTTTTGTTAATGTTGAAGAAAATTTGATGTTATTTAATTGACTAGCTTTATGATTCCGTTCTAAAATGTTTAATTAGTTTTAGGATTTGGGATCTTGAAATGTAATAAGGCAATTTGGCTAAATTTATAGACATATTGGACTATTAAAAGAGCGTGAGAGACCATGTTTACATCTGACTAGATTTATTAGGATTAATAACCAAGGAATGTTTTGTTTGTTATTCAGACTTTTGAAGTTTCTTGGAAAAAAAAACCCATGTATTAAATTTTAAAATGCAGTTTGAAATATTTATGAGGCTTAATAATCTAATTTCATAAATGAGACAAAATATTAAATTTTCTCTTGAAGGTGATTTTAAATATGTTATTTGGCTTACAAATAGATAATGAATTTATAAGTTCAATTTAATTGCTTGAGGAATACTAGAATTTTTAACTTATAATTTTGTTAATTGAATATTTTCAGAATAGTCGTAGTGGTCTTTTTTTTTTTTTTTTTTTTCATTTCAAGAACAAGTCTCAAGAATACCAAAAACTTACTTTGACAACTGTGATTTTTTCTTTTTCCTTCCCAAAATAAAAAGATTTTTTTCCTATTTCTAAAGGTGACACACAATTCAGAGTGCAGTAAGGTGCAAGGAATGAAGGGAAAGACATTTGTAGCCGGTGATTGTGGTGATTAGCAGTTAGCGATATCCTTTCTAACAACTGGCTGGATGATTGATGGGTTTAACTGATCTATGTATCTTTATCTTTCTGTCATCTATCTATTAATATTTGACTAAGTGGGATGATATTACATATGTTCCTTTATAGCCTTTGATAATCTCTTTCGACCATTTGTCCTAATAACTTTCAACTGTAAAGATGGCATTATATTCATAGGGATTTACCAGAGCTAATATGAGCAGCGTGCCAATTAACAAGTCCTTTTCCAAATTTTCCATTATACACATAACTGAGAAGAATATACCTGAGTTTTTACCTTCAGGCAATTGTGTGACTACTTCCAGAGGGGTCATTTCTAGAAGTGCAAATTGCTCTGAGTTACAAATTTTGGGATGTATTACCAAGTCGGCCACTAGAAGATTCCTAGGCCTACAAGATTCAAAGAAATAAACCAGTTCTTCTGAGGGAAGTTGGGCATTTTCAGGTAATTTAAGCCTTTTCCTTCTTTTGAACCGAGTTAATGGCTGTACTCTAGTTTGGATTTAGGTTAATAGTAGTGGGAAGAGTTTGAATGGCCGGATCAAAATCCTAGCCTTAACCCACCCCATCTACCTTTGGTATTTTAATTGTCACTTAAATTCTTAATTTTCTTATTTCATAAGTAAAGTTAATATTTACCTTAAAGCAATTCTGAGAGAGAATAACTGTGTGAAAGCAGTAGATTGGAGCCTAACACAGAGGAAGAGCTCAGTATATATTTATTTTCTCTCTACATGGACATAAAAAATTGGAATTCAGTTGGTTCCTGCTAGGACTGACTGTCACTCTGAATTGTGTAAGAGATGGGGCACAATTTAACTTTTCAGCTCCTGCTTGAGACTTCACAGTCATGTCTCTTTCCAAGTGGCTGATGTTTACTAAAATTTTCAGTAGAATGACGTAATGATCCTGTTTGGTACAGAAGCTCCTTATATGTTTTTCATGACCAAAATATGTTTTCATGACATTACAACTTCCTCTGAAGAGATAACTAGCAGGCCATTTGAAATAGCTACAACAGTGTCTCTTTTCCTATCCATATCATAAAATTTAACTGGACAGATTTAATCACAGGGAAAAGAAAGTCTCGATAAACACTGCCTAGTTCTGAGTATTAATACGAAGAGGTATATTTGGAACTAGACACAAAGGTGAGAATTTGCTTTCAGTAGGTAAAACAAGGGGAAAATGAATGCAAAAACATTTGCTTTATTGAGTTTGAGTAGATGCAATTTAGTGAAAAGAATTGTTTCCTCTGGATGAGTAACATCGCCATCAGTTGTGTAACTGTACCTGGGATCCCTCAATCCCTGAGGATCACTTACGAAAAAAACTTAGCACATAGTTCAATTCCTTCATGTTACAAATGAGCAGAATGAGAGTCAGGAAGGCTCTAACGTATATTTGATTTCCTTAAAAAGAAGCTCCTGGAGTTTTTGTTGGAATGAAGTGCAGACACATGTTCTTTTTCCGCATGAGGCAACCGATAGCTGGAGAATCTGAAATGAATCGGCAGTGATTAACCAGGATCTGGGTGGGGGGCTCGGATTCCAGGGTTCCGTAATGCTGATCAACACACATGGAGAAGAGGCAGGAATAATAGATGGTTTTATTTATCAGCCTGAAACTTTTCAAAATGTGAAGGAAAATTCAAAGTCAATTCAAGTGTTTGCAGGTAGTTTTGTGGAGCCTTGGCTATTTCTCAGAGGCTCTGGGCTCATGAGCACAGAAAGGTTTTCAGGGGTATAGTTTAAGGAATATTAGAAGGCCAGTCCCATGTTCCCAAGTATTTCTACCCAAGATAAATTGGCCATCAGAAGACACACATTGTTTTCGCTGCCCAGACGCAGTGACCGCTGTCCCTAGGGACTCCGTTCTCCAGTCGCCTCCAGTAGAGGCGGACCCATTCACGCACCTGTCATGCAAGCGCAGAAACTTTAGAAGGAAAAACCAAAAGAAATAGTTCTGAGTATATACACGAGTAAAAAGAAGTGGACAGAAGCAGGAAATTCAGTGTGTATAACAATGATCAGAAAGACCACCATTGTGTCAATCCATGTTTTCAGATCTCCTCCCTTCTCTGTCCCCTGGTTGTCAGAGGTAGGAGGGATGCCTTCGTGAAGACTGTGGCGAATTGAAAGAGACAACATCAGGGCATCCCTTTGACTCGCTGTCCTCAAGGAAGGCGTGAGGTGTCAGGTGAGCCCTCCCCATGTCCCGCTCTGCAGTCCCAAACCAAGAGCCCAGCTCGCGGCACAATAACTTACTTCAAACTCCAGGTGTGTATGCAAGACTGGTATTTGGCCTTAAAAAAAATTTATTACAGATGTCTGGAGTTGAAGGCTGTTGACTAGGTGCAAACATTACCTCATACTCCACTTGACACTAGCGTAGTTGGGGAGGGGGGATTATAAAGGTAAATAAAAATGTGCTAAAATGTAAACGTGCACGATTTCTTCAGCAAATTGGGTTTTCTTGTTATAACCATTTCAGGGTTTTATGAGTCAGATAATAGAAATCCTGAAATGAGGTACAGATTTACAGCTTGTTAGGGGAACAGTCCCCACTAATCCCCTCGAATATTCGGTCCTCACAGTCTCCTTCATGGACTTTGGGAGAATAGCTTTTTTAACGTCCTGTTCCTTTTAGAGCCTTGAGTCTGTAAATTTTAATGACGGGCAAAGGTTGACTGTCTTTTTGCATGGAAAGATCTGAAGCAATGGCGGTAGTGAGGGCACCAGGGCAAGTGACAGAGACTGGGGTTTTTGTCACTGGGTTCATGTCCTGTTTTCCCATCCTGGTGGTAGGTCCCCAGATGGGAAGTGCCATATTGTGCTAGTTTTGGAGGACCGAGGGGGCAAAGCAGAGAGAACAGTCTGGGGGCGCCTGGGTGGCTCAGTGGGTTAAAGCCTCTGCCTTCGGCTCAGGTCATGATCTCAGGGTCCTGGGATCGAGCCCCACATCAGGCTCTCTGCTCAGCGGGGAGCCTGCTTCCTCCTCTCTCTCTGCCTGCTTCTCTGTGATCTCTGTCAAATAAATAAATAAAATCTTTTAAAAAAAAGAAAAAGAAAAAGAAAGAACAGTCGGTACTATGGGATGGTTATCACCCAGGAAGCAGAATGCAGAGGAGGATAGATGCCATTTGATGACTATCAGCAATAGAATGTGGCTAAGGGGAATGAAAGGCTATAGCAATCTGACCTCAACGTCCTAGGATATAGGTTGAAAAGTGACATGCAGATCTGACCTGTACCGTTAAAGCAAAGAGGATTTAAAAGAAATATTTTGGGGATGAGGGACTCTTTGGACGCATATACTTAGCCTGTTTGTAATAGGTTACTAAGCAGCGTTTTTTTCAAAGGGCTGGGAAGGGTGAGCCAGTCTTGGCCAATGAAGTGATCTGAAGTGTGCTTCTAGAAGCACCCAGTAATGAAAGAATTGGTTAACCCTGAAATCCTTGTGGAAGTCTGCCGGCATCCTATTGTGATGGTCCCAAATGTTCTGCCTTGGCTTTGGAGCTGCTGAAAATCTTTCCTGTCTCTCTTTCAAAGGGCGGCAGAGTCAAGTTCCCTAAGTGTGTTGCTTGACTGGTTGGAGTCAAGTGTGGGCTCTGTCATCAGGAGTGGGAGGGGGGCGTGGCTCTTGAAAGAGCTCCTGTATTCTTGTTAATCTTTCTTGTGACAACCCAGGATATGTGTGCTTGTCTTTGCGGAGACCCCATTCCCAGGACCCCAGCCTCTTTCTCTCAATTACATGTGTTATGACAAATATGTTTCAGTCTGTGAAAATAGTAATTGCAAAATCCCTCTTATTTCAGTGTGTGACTTTTCATTTTGTGTTGCCTGTCATTGATCGCTGCTATGACTGTTTTGACGTTTATGGCTGTTTCCTTTTTGGAAACCAGAGGTGGTTGTAACCAGGAATTGGCAGATACAAGAAAAAAGTAAAGTGAAGCTTCATTGGCATTGTTTTAGTCTTTGAGATTCCTTTCAGAAGGTGAAATAAGTAATAATTTGGAGGCACGACACATTTGAGCCCGTTAACTGTGTGGCCGGACTTTGAGTTCATGTGCTCTATTCTACTGATGTCACTGCTGTAGTCACGAATATAGCATGGGGTTTTAAATATTAACCTTCGTAATTATTCTTTCCCACAATGAAGAGTAATCAGTTCATGAGGAATTAGAGATCAGATGGTTCCTAAGTGAATAGATTGTAAGTGTCCCTAGGGATTACTGCGCTGATGGGAAAAATCACATGCGTTCACACCATTCCATGTGTTATTAGTTACATAACTATGTAACATTAGTTACATTCTCTTATAAAATGCCTTATTGGTCTTTTAAAAAATCAATTTATTGGAGGTGGTGGCTAAGAGTACCATCATTTTCAAGGAAAATATCTGACTTCACCTGCCAAGAGTAGCCAATTTGACATTAGGTCTGTTAATGATTTAACTTTCTCCTACTGATGTCAGCGTGAGTGTTACTGCTTTCAGTTATCAGCGAGATCTCTGTCTCTTGACAGAGGAAGAGAATATACATAGATAATATGTGTTAGAAAAATGATTTTGGTTTTCATTATAAATTATGACTACACTTTCTATGAATCATGGTAAAAATTTTATTTTGGTCTACTTCACTGTTTCTTAATTTTTTTTCTTATTGCCCTCTAAGAAGCTTTTTTTTTAGAAAGTATTTTCTCTAACTGCTCTCCTTTACCCCACCTAAAGTTAAACACTAAGAGTAAGAAGATTTTGTTGGTTAGTGTGTTTTACACAGTCCCAAGGCTGAATTTTCACCCCTTTGGGAGTGAATCCTTCATTGAAAATGCATGGTTTATTTGAAATGAACTGAGGTATAATAAAGTAATTTTTACAGTTTTCTTATTTATTATAAAGCAACTTATGTTTGGTGCAGAAAAATCAGAATGCAAGGCAAAAAGAACATGAACCCATCCAACCAGATAGTCATCGATAACTTTGATGTTCCTACTTGCAAGTCCTTATCTTGATAGGTTGTATGTTTAGTATCTTAGACAAACAGAAATACTGTACTGTATATAATGTTTCATAACTTGCTTTATTCATTTAATAATATCCCATAAATACTTTTTTTAGACCAAAAATAGGCTAATACATTTTTACTGACTTCCTGTTGCATCGATTTGTCGTAATTTATTTAACCAACACCCTATTATTTGACATTTTGGTTGTTTTAAAAATCATTGCACGATTGAAAATCATTTAAAAAGTCACTACACTTTTCTTATAACTAAGACTTTTAGCACATTAATTGCTTAACATTTTCAGGAGGAGAATTAAAAACCATGTACACGACAAAGCCTTTTTGTAAGAATCGTACGCCAGTTTCCATTCCTACCAGCAGTAATTGAGATTGCTCATTTTCTTACAACTTAAACAACAGAAAGTATTATCACTTTTTAAATTGTTTTCCATTTTGATGGGCCCAACCACTGTTTCAGGAGGTTTTCCTTTATTTCTAGAAAGGGTGGTATGTTTTTTCTTATACTTCCTATTTGTTTTTTGTTAGCCTTTTTCTAACTTAAAAAATCAGTATCTGTATCTTTGGGGTAAATACCCAGTAGCGCAATTGCAGGGTCATAGGGAAGCTCTATTTTTAACTTCTAAAGGAGGAAGCAGGCTCCCTGCTGAGCAGAGAGCCCCATGTGGGGCTCCATCCCAGGACTCTGGGATCATGACCTGAGCCGAAGGCAGAGGCTTTAACCCACTGAGCCACCCAAAGATACAGATGTGGTGAAAAGAAGGGCCATCTGTACCCCAATGTTTATAGCAGCAATGGCCATGGTCGCCAAACTGTGGAAAGAACCAAGATGCCATTCAACAGATGAATGGATAAGGAAGATGTGGTCCATATACACTATAGAGTATTATGCCTCCATCAGAAAGGATGAATACCCAACTTTTGTAGCAACATGGACGGGACTGGAAGAGATTATGCTGAATGAAATAAGTCAAGCAGAGAGAGTCAATTATCCTATGGTTTCACTTATTTGCGGAGCATAACAAATAACATGGAGGACATGGGGAGATGGAGAGGAGAAGGGAGTTGAGGGAAATTGGGGGAGAGATGAACCATGAGAGACTATGGACTCTGAAAAACAACCTGAGGGTTTTGAAGGGGCAGGGGTTGGGAGGTTGAGGGAGCCAGGTGGTGGGTATTATAGAGAGCACGCATTGCATGGAGCACTGGGTGTGGTGTAAAACTATGAATTCTGTTACGCTGAAAAGAAATGAAATAAAAAAAAAAAGAACTCAAATTTCCCGAGATAGAGGGGGATTAAACTGGTTTATATACAGTAGTAACATTGATTGGGGAAAGAGGATTACCTTGAAGCATATCTCTATATAAATATTAAAAAATAAATAAATAAGAAGTAGGAGAGCATAAGAAAGATACAGGTAATGTTTCAAAAAAGTTGAGTTTAAGAGTTATTATGGAATTTGTTGTACTGAACCTCTCATTGTGATGGTGTATAGGTTAAAATTTTTGTAAGAAATTGAAAAGAACAAGAATAGTGGGAACGGATTAAAAATAAAAGTTGTATCTATGAAAAAAATAATCAGTATCTGATTTTTTCCTTCAGCTTTGTACAAAGTCAATGTAAAAAGAAAAGCCAATCCTGAATATAAGTTTACATTAGGGCAAAACAAATATTTGTATTTAAGACATACACTTGTTAAATGAAAAGTAGTAGTATTTAAACAGAGCCTGTTTGGGAACAGGAGAAGTTTAGGGGGATCAAGCAGGAATGACCTACAGATTTTGGGTTTATTAAAAGGAGTATCTTTCTCAAAGGAGAAGACCTCTCATAAGTTGTTAACATGGCACAGAGAGTCACGTATCTGTAACCTAATTCTTATGTGACAGGCTTGGCCTTTTGAAGAGTTAGAGAAATAGTTCTGTTTCGGTGCTTTTGTAGACGACCATTTATGAAATATAATCCACATCATTGATTCTTGCAAGTTCACGTACTTTGTCATTAGGATGCTTGGACTTCTTTCATTTTGTTTTTGTTCTGTTGATTCAGTGAATTAGATCAACTCTGCCACCAAATAGTAACTAATTTATGCTAAGAGTCAGCGACCCTCAACTATTATTTTACAAGAGAAACTTCAAGATCTAGGATTCTTTTTCACCTTTCTAACAGTAGATTTTTGTATCAAAATATGTCACTGCATGTATTTTATTGGCCTCGCCTGAGCTGAGGTCATTATACTTAACCCTCTGTTCACATTTAATTATTAAGCCCTGTTTTAAACAACAAAATGAGCTCAGAAAGCCCGATGATTTTTTTTTTCATCTCCATGACCCATTTACTTTATAACTGGAAATTTGTATTTCTTAATCCCCAGTTAATGCATCCCTGTCCCCTTTGGCAACCACGAGTTTGTTCTCTATATGGGAAAGTGTTTCTCTTTGTTGTTATTGTTGTTGTTTATTTTTTGTTTTTTAGATTCTACATATATATGAAATCATATGTACTCATCTTTGGCTTATTTCACTTAGCCGTCCATATTGTCATGAATAGCAAGATAATTCTCTTTTTTATGGGTGAGTAATATTCTATTTAGTATATATACCACATCCTTACTCATCTGTCAGTGGACACTTAGCTAGCTTCCATATCTTGGCTATTGTAAATAATGCTGTAATAAACATAGGGGTGCATGTATCATTCTAAATTAGTGTTTAATTTTCTTCAGATAAATACCCAGAGATGGAATTACTAGAGAGTATGTTACTTCTATGTTTAGTTTCCTGAGGAAACTCTGTACTGTAGTGGCTGTACCAGTTTCCATTCTGACCAGTAGTGCATGTGAGGGTTCCCTTTTCTATACAACTTGCCAACACTTGGTATTTCTTGTCTGTTTCCAACAAAAAGAGACAAAAAGCCCAGATAATATTGTAAATAAAATAGTGAGAAATGACCCCAAATCATTGCTTATTTCTAAGCTGAGCTCTGTTTCTGGATTAGGCTGTTTGTTTGTTTGGAATGACACATTATCAAAGGACTAATGATTGTAGTATTTTTGTCCAAAACTGTGACATCAGCTCTTCACTCTTTGGCCTACAAGATATTAACTTCTATGTCCACTTTAGCTCATAGGAAGGTTATAGGTAGAAAGATGCAGGCCCTTTATGGCTAGGATTCTTTTATCAAAAATCTCAGTAATAAAGTATAGGGTAATACATTAAAGACAAAGACACATTAACTTTGGAGAGAAAATCCCACATACTTTTGCTGATACTCAATACTAAAAATATATAGGATAAAGATAAATGTGTGGAAATCGCATGTGGACAAACTGGGCACGACAGGAGCCAGCAGAACTGCTGTTGATAACCCAGTCCTGAGTACCTTAACCTTTTCTGTTGAAAAAGCCAGTCTTCTCCAGGGCGAATGGTCACGGTAAAGCTCCTTTGCCCAGATCCCTCGCCGGGGGGTCCCCTGTATCAGTAACTCCAATTTCCCACCGCAATGCCTGAGCCCCATAGAGGAGGACAAGAACAACAACCTGGAATGCTTTGATTTCTGGAAATCTGATTTCATTCTTGTATGAAAGCTGGGAAAGCCTTCATCAACCCCTTCTGAGTGGTGTGCCTGTCTTCCCTACCTCTGCCCTCCCCCTGACACATGCACAGCTGTGTGACTTCTGCTCGTTAGCTTCGCGTCCTGTCAGAGTCTGAACCTGGCCTGTGATGGAAGGAAAGAATACTCCACATTCACTGAGTCTTCCCCTGCCAAGGGTTTTCCTATTTGGGAACTCCTCAGATTTCCTGGTTGTACTGTTTGACGTGCATGTCTGTCTTTCATCCCATTTCCTTTGCTAAGTGAACTGTAGTCTAAGGAGTGATTTGATTAACTCATGGAAACTTCTTGCATCTTCTCCAGAGGTGCTTCTCTGGGAGCATGGGCAGGCCTCTGTATCCCCAATACCCTATACCATCTCTTTGCTCCCCTCTCCTTGCCACTACCTCCTTTGCAATGGAGACCCTCAAGCACCAAGGGCTCCATGCTTAATCTCGCTCTCCAGCAAGGACATGTGTTGCCTTTCCCTGCCCGGCTTTCCATCCCACTTAACTGATGTTCATTTTTAACCCTTCTTTCGTATATGAGACCCCACTTTCTCATGGTATATACAGAGTGGGCAAAGCAAGCAGCAAGGAAGACACCTTTCCTACACACATTCAACTTTCCCTGATTATATACTAGACCCTCATGGAGAGGTTGGGGGGAGCAGAGTTCAAGGCTGGAGTGGGACCTTTTCAGAGGCCAGCATCCTGTGAAAGTTTTCTATTTGTTCTGTTGTCTCCAATTCTCATGTTTTAGAAGTGGGTGCCTTCTAGTATGTTGTTTTTTGTAAAATACATGTAATGCCATTCATATTATTTAATCTCAGCTATCCCATCTGTTCTAAATGACTTAGAAAATTTCACCAATGATGGTTTTGTTAATTTTGTTTGTTTCCAGAAAAATATTTATGTTTGGTCTCTTTAACCTGTGGGAAATACATGTTAGTGTCCTATCTCTTATGACATAGAGGACCGAGAGGTCACCGAAGTAGGGAGTAAAGATGAGATTCAAAACCAGGTTGGCATAATTTCTAAAACCATACCTGGTACGTAATCCATGCTGCTTTTCACATTATCAGTGACCCTTTACGGAATTTGAAAATCAGACTGAATGGAAAATGGTATATGTGGAGAGAAGAATAATCATTTATATGAATTCATATATGATGTGAAGTTTACTAAAGCGAATAGCCAATTTATGGGTTATAAGTAACCTATCCCAATGCTGTATTCAAAAGATGACAGAGATAGATGATACATTCTTACCAGCATGGGATCTGTTTCTCTAGAGATTTACATGGCGGGTTTTCATGGAGGAGAAGACTGATCATAAAAACACTGGTAGGTTATCTCGTTGGGTGGAGTTTTAAGAATTATGAAATCATGCAGAAGGGTGTAACATACATCTGGCCTTTTATGAAGTTGGGGAAAGTGTGACATTCCCTCCTATTCAACATGTGAAATTACATATTTTGTCATAACTTTTTTTCATTTTTAAGATTTTTCTCATTGTGTGTTTTCTAGAATAAATGGATATTTATTGTGGAAGTAATGACTAAAGATGCCTTTAAGATTGTCCGTAAATAATATAATAGGAGTCTGTCACAGCTCACAGAATTCGAATAGAAGTTCTGTGGTTATTGGGAATATGTTTACATTTATGTCTATTGTCATAAATTTCCATTTGTGGGTAATCTGTTCTAATCTAATGAAAATTGCTAAGATTTTGTCGTTGTCAGTGATCTCAATGTGGTCACCATTATCCTTGCTCTTTGTTAGTTTTCTTACAGAAATTACATGGTTATGCTTATTAATATTTTTAAGTTGGAGGGTGGTTAATCCATGAAGTTTTTCTAAATCAGAGTGCTATTAGGATCCCACTTTATTAATGAAATTGACTTTTACATTCTGCAAATTTTTGTTTTCTTTAGCATTTTGAAATTTGCAATCATCTTGAGCTTCGTGACTAAAATTGTACACCCCCATCTTGTGGAATTTGGGTATCCCATTGAAGAATGGTCAAATCTAAGATATT
>PISX010026638.1:0-24201 GCA_004024625.1 Mellivora capensis | reverse complement strand
ATGCCTCCATCAGAAAGGATGAATACCCGACTTTTGTAGCAACATGGACGGGACTGGAAGAGATTATGCTGAGTGAAATAAGTCAAGCAGAGAGAGTCAATTATCATATGGTTTCACTTATTTGTGGAGCATAACAAATAACACGGAGGACATGGGGAGATGGAGAGGAGAAGGGAGTTGAGGGAAATTGGAAGGGGAGCTGAACCATGAGAGGCTATGGACTCTGAAAAACAACCTGAGGGGTTTTGAAGGGGTGGGGAGTGGGAGGTTGGGAGAGCCAGGTGGTGGGTGTTGGAGAAGGCAGGTATTGCATGGAGCACTGGGTGTGGTGCAAAAACAATGAATACTGTTACGCTGAAAAGAAATAAATTTAAAAAAAAAGAAAGAGAAAAAAAAATCTTGATTCAGATGGCCAACAGACACGTGAAAAAGTGCTCCACATCGCTCAGCATTAGGGGAATACAAATCAAAACCACAATGAGATACTATGTCACACCAGTCAGAATGGCTAAAACCATCCCCACAGGAAAAAGCAGGTGTTGGCAAGGACGTGGAGAAAGGGGAACTGGTGGGAACGGAAGCTGGTGCAGCCACTCTGGAAAACAGTATGGAGGGTCCTCAAAAAATCTAGAAATAGAATTATGCTACAATCTCCCAACTGCACTACTATTTACCCAGAGAATACAAAAATATGCATTCAAAGGGACATGCACCCCAATGCTTATAGCAGAATTAGCTACAGTAGGCAAATTATGGAAATGGCCCAAATGTCCACCCACTGGTGAATAGATAAAGAAGATGTGCTATCTACATACAATGAAATATTACTCAGCCATAACAAAGAATGAAATCTTGCCATTTGCAATAACATGGATGGAGCTAGAATGTATTACGCTAAGTGAAATAAGTCAGTCAAAGACAAATACCATATGCTTTCACTCATATGTAGAATTTAAGAAACAAAACAAATGAGCAAAAGGAAAAAAATGAGAGAGACAAACCAAGAAACAGACTCTTTGCTACAGAGAGCAAACTGATGGTCACCAGAGGGGAGGTGTGTGGGAGGATGGGGGGAACAAGTGAAGGGGATGAAGCAGGGCACCTGTTATGATGAGCACAGGGGGTTGGATGTAAGTGTTGAATCACTAAATTGTATGTGAAACTAGTATTACACTGTATGTTAACTAACTGGAATTTAAATAGAAACTTAAGGGGTGCCTGGGTGGCTCAGTGGGTTAAGCCACTGCCTTCAGTGATCTCAGGGTCCTGGGCTCGAGCCCCGCATTGGGCTCTCTGCTCAGCAGGGAAGCCTGTTTCCTCCTCTCTCTCTGCCTGCCTCTCTGCCTACTTGTGATCTCTGTCAAATAAATAAAATCTTAAAAAAAATAGAAACTTAAGAAAAAAAATTCCTGATTCAAACAAACTGCAAAAAAAAGGATTTATGAGATAATTCAGGTAATCTGAATACTAGTAATTTATATGATGCTATAAGATTTTTTTTTAAAAAGGGGGTACTTATTTTTAATTTTAGAAACACATACATTTAGAAATACTTCAAAAGAAATGATATGACATCTGGAATTGCCTTCAAAACAATGTGATGGGAGGAGAATGGATGGGAGGACAGCTGAGACGAGACTAGTCATGAGCTGCTAATTGCTACAGCTGGATAATGGATACATGTGGTTCCTTGAACTGTTCTTTCCACTTGGTAGATGTGGCATTTTCCATAATAAAAAGATAAATAAGTAATGAAAATTTTTACAAAAAAGAATAATAGTCTCCTACGTTTGCTCTCCTTCCTTGCCTGGATGTGTGATGATTTCTATTTCTGGAACTCTTTACTCCAAGAACTCTGTGAACTTCATGGAATGTAGATCAGCTCTCAGGTGGCAGATGGAGGAACTACAGAGGAGAGGGAAACAAAATTCCCAGGACCAGGACTTGAAATACAGAGTGACCTGATGATTTTAAATTCAGTCCCTAACCAGGCATTTGGAGAGAGAGTGTGTGTGTGTTTTGAAGCCCTGGTGGGGCACAGGTATCCTCCTTGAGTCACTAAAGAGGCCCTCCCTCCAAGGTGTCATGCAGAAGAAATGCCTTTCCTCCTCCTGGTTCCTTCCTTCTTTAGGGAAGAATTTAGGAAAACCTGAAGGTCAAGACAGCCATCCTTCCATCCCCATCTCACTAACTCTAAACTTGTGCCCAAGGAAAGGCCACAGAGGCACTGACCCCTAGACATCTTTGAGAAGATCTAGTGCGAAGAATTAGCCATCTCCTTTCAAAAAGGAGGCAAGTCAGAGAAAGGGCCAGAGCAGTGAAGTGACCATCAGAGGTCACTTGCAGAAGCAACACATGAACCAACCTAGAGCTACAGACTGTGACTTCTAGACCATGGGCTCCCTTTACTCGCTGTCACTTTCTTGAGGTTGACAGGGGATGAAAACATCTTATCCAGAAATAGAGTCCACACGATTCCAGAACAGAGCTCTATGTGTACTGTTGCCGAAATGTCCTTCTGTAGAGAGTCTAAGTGGCAACTCAAGGTCATGGAGCTTAGGAAGACAGAGTCGGGGGAAGCACCCCCCCCCACCTTTTTGCTTCATGCTAATAAAGCATCCTGATTTCCATCGTTGAAGTCAAAGAGGCTTTGGCAATCAGTCTCAGAGAACTGGCATGATTCCTTCCCCTACCTGTCCTTCTACTCCCTGTATTTTTTTCTTTAATTCAGCTGGAACTGTGAGGTTATTTTTAACATAACTGGCAAAAATGCTAAGAGGCTGAACGCCATGCTCTTGGGCTCACCAAAAGCTTATTTCCCTCAGGTGTGCTTCAACTTGGTGCTGATAAGAAAGCCAGGTATTAGTAAAGGAATTTCTGAACACTTGACTTAAGCCTGCTGTCCCAAGAATTAAGGTGTGATTTTTTAAAGCAATGTCTTTTTTTTTTTTTGCCTTAGTTTTAAAATGCTTTTAAACTCCCATCTGTCAGCTTCCTTGAGCTGGGAATCAAGCCCATGGACCTTCCACCTAATTGAACATCCTCTAAAACTCTTCCATTCACGGAAACCCTCACCTTATTTCTGTCCCACCCAGGTCTGAAATCATCTCAGTGGCGGGGGGGGCGGATTCACAGGCAGCATTCCCGCAGAGGGAGTGTGGGGTCAGGGGTCAGAAGATCCAGGTTCTGGCCATGTCGTACTGTGCCACCACACACCTCTCTGCATCAGTCTCCATGTCCATTAGGATATGACAGTCCAACTGTATGACATTCTAGAAAAGGCACAGTTATAGAGCGAGGAAAAGGTTCAGCGGCTGCCATGAGTTAACAGGAGGGAGGAATAAACAGGAGCTCACAGAGGATTTGTAGGGCAGTGGAACTCCTCTGTCCGTTGGTAGACAGATGTCATTACACATTTGTCCAAACCCACAGAGTGTACAACACCAGGCGCAGAACCTAATTTAAGCTATGGATCTGGTGTGACTACGATGTGTCCATGCAGATTCCCTGGTTGTAAGAAACATCCCACTCTGGTGGGGGATGTGGACAGTGGGGAAGGCTGCACCTGTGTGTAGGGGCAGGGGGTATATGGGAACTCTGTACTTTCTGCTCACTTTTGTTGTGAACCCAAAACTTCCCTAAAAGATATGAAGTCTATTTTAAAATTTTTTTTAAAAGATTTATTTATTTATTTTAGAGAGAGCGAGCAAGTCGGGGGAGGGAGAGGAAGAGAGAGAATCTCAAGCAGACTCCGTGCTCAGTACAGAGCCTGATGCAGGGCTCGATCTCACGACCCTGAGATCATGACCTGAGTTGAAAATGAGAGTCGGATGCTTAATGGACTGTGCCACCCAGATGCCCCTGAAGTCTATTTATTTTTGTTAAGGAGATGGTAGAAGCAGTCTATCTAATGGGATTGCTGAGATGAACTTCTCTCTCACTGAACTATGATGAAAACTATACAAATGGCTGAAAACAGATAAACATGTGTAGTGTAGTTATTCTTGAAAAGTCTTAATAAGAAGTCCTATTCCAGTTGGCTGCGGCAGGTGTAGGGGGCAGGAACGCAGTGCAGTACTATGGGCTGGGTGTGGGCCCTCCCATCCCCGTGGCAATCCCAGGGCATGGTGGGACCACAACCCCAGCAGAACATACATAACCAGGTGACAGTGGTCTTGCAGAAGGGCCCACCTGGGGGATGGTGCTCTTTTTACTGAAATGTTATCAACTGCTCGAACATTTTTGGAATTCTTTTTGTGGAACAAAGCTTCCAGAATCCAACTTTAGTATTAACGTATTAGGGTATGGTTTTAGTTTCTGCAAGGAGGTAAGAGTTTAAAGCTAGAGTATGTCCCAAATGAGATGGGACTGGGAAGCAGCCACAAGCTGGCTTCCTTGTCTGGTTGTGAGAAACGAGAAACCAGACCCGTGAAACGGAACTCACTTGCTCAATGGAAAAACTACCAAACCATAACATGTCACCTCACTATTTGAGCTCATCTGTTATTAGGACCTGGCCTGACAGTGCTTCCCCTTTAGTATTTATGGTATGACTTCAGCGAACATTCCAAGACCCCCTAGAATAATTCTGCAAAGACCAACTTCCAGCGATGGAGCCATTTAGGAGTGGGGCAGATCTGACTTGGACCCCCTGGGACCGTAGTCTTCAGAGTTTGGGGAATGTAACAAGAACCTGGAGATTATTATTATTGTTTTTAAAGACTTACCTATCTTAGAGAGAGAGAGAGAGAGAGAGAAAATCTCAAGCAGACTCCACATTGAGCATGGCGCCTGAGACAGGGCTCGATCCCACGACCCGGAATCATGACCCAAGTTGAAAGCGAGAGTCAGACGCTTAACTGACTGAGCCAGTTAATGCGTCCCTGGGAGATGATTTTTTAAGGAAGATCACTGGTTCTAATTCAGTATTCATGGGATGGGGCCCAGGAATCTGCATTTCCACAATGGCCCAGGGGGAGACTCAGTGGGTCTGAAGTAAATGGTTCATGACAGAAAGCGGCCCCTGGGCTACCTGTCAGTCCCCTGGGGCTGGGTTCTTTCCCGGTGAGCTATCAGAATGTGTGGGGTAGCTTTGAAGAGTAAACATCTGAAGGCCTTTCCAGTAGGTTCTGAAGGGGATCCTGCTCTTCCACAGAAGCTGGAAATCAGGAGGGCCCAGGGACTGATCATGGCCAATGGGGTGGACGGTCCTCAGAGTTTCACAAGTGGAAGCCAGATTTCCCTTGACTAACTCACTTCATAAGATCACACTAAAAATGGTAAATATTTTTCTCTTTGCCCCTACTTGGAAATTGCTTTCTCTACAGTGCACAGTAGAGTCCAGACACTCTAAGAAGAGCTGGACCAGTTTCCAGTTCTCAAATATGAACTACTTAAAACATCTGAACTCTAAGCCACCCACAACCGCTGTGAAATTTTTCCCTCTTGGTAAAGGCTGCAAAACTGCCCTTGGAAGCAGGAATGTGTGTGATGTCTTCAGATCCTCTTGGCCCAGTGTGGTTAACACACAAGTCAGCATATGGCTCAGGAAGGAGTTCCATCACGTCCCAGAAAAAGGACCAGGGTCTGCCTTCTGGTACCCTTCAACCTCGGGCTGTAGGGCCGGGGTGGATATGGATGGGGTGCTTGCTGTTGGGAAGTGCTCTTGAGTCTGGAGGACCTTTGAGGGGAGGGATGGGCTCACGGGGGGGTTCGTCAAGGTGTGGAGGAGGAAGAGACATGAAGTAGAGAGGGCAAGAAGTACTAAGTGTTGACTGTGCACTGGGAGTGAAAACAGGGTGTGGTGTGTCTGGGTCTGATCCCTGTGTTCCTGGACTCCTGACCTGAGCCTGAGCCGTCCTTCCTTCATGCTGGTATCTCTGGGCTCTGAGACGGGCTGCCCACCTAGCCACCCAGTCCTGCGTCTGTCCTCTGTATACAGCTGGGCTCTGGGAGTGGATCCCTGCTGTCCAGAAACCATGGACATACTTCTGGATCCACTGGCTTATCCGGAGCTCTATTCTAGTCAGCTGGTGTGGAGCCACTGTTTCTTCCAGGACACAGGGTGACTCAGATGGCTTTGCAGGCCAGTTCTAACCCACCACTTCCTCTTGCTCCAGTCCCCTTTGCTTTGCCAAAAGATGGTTCTTCTTGCTGGCTGGGCACATGAGGAAATTAGGATAGTGTTTAAGAATGAAAAATAATTAATTGTCCTACTCCTTCTGGACATGGTAAGAAGAAAAGAATAGTTAATAGAGATGGTTCTTTTTGATCAAAATGAAAAGGATTTTCCCAGGGAAGATACTGCAGAGCTACTTTGATTGCAGAGAGAGGTGAATAAAAGAAACCAATGAAGTGAGAGGCATTTAATGAAAAAGTTTATGGGGCAGGGTAACTATGGTGACGTCCCCACTCAAGATACAGAAACTGCATGCCTGTTTCTGAGTCTAAGAAAACTCTGAAGTTCACAGATCTCTGAAGAATGTAGGGTGGTGAGCAGTAATAAAACCCTCCTCCAGGCCAGCTGCCATCTCAGATGGGAAGCAGCCTCCCATCTCCCTCGTAGCCTCCCTTAGGACTGGCCTCTGTCAGACCAGGGGCTCAGCCTTCTTTCCCTCATTCCCTACTGTGAACGCTTTTCTTGTGTGCTTTAAGTAAAACCAAAACCAAAACCAAAACAACAACAACCCCCCCCACTGTTCTTGGGGGGTGAGCACTGGGGCTGTTACTCAATCAGGTTTACAGGCATCCCACCAGCGACCGTTCATACAAACGCTTTCCCAGGTTTCTGAGTCCTAAATACTTTGGCTCTGCTCCATGGTGTGGTTTCCTCAGGACTTCCAGCTGGAGGCGTGAGAGTCTCTAGGCACAGATGCTCACACAGATACAAGGCAGTGGCGTAGAATCTGTTTCAGGACCTGCTCACCGTGTGCCCTCAGGCAGGTCACTAACTTCTCTGAATATCAGGTTCCTCCTGTGCAAAATGGGGATGATAACCACCTCGCAGGGAGACCCAGATACGATGAAATAAGATGGTGTCCTTAACTCACAAACACAAAAGACTATCTGGCACATACTAGGTCCTCAATAAATAGCAGCTATCATTATCATTATGTAGCCATAGTGGGTAAAACTACTAGTTTTTCATCCACTAATGCCGAGTCAGGTTGGAATAAACTTCCAGAAGGCTGGGGCAGATGGGAAAGGGAACATCTTGATTTCATCTTGGGTCATGATCTCAGGGTCGTGCAATGGAGCCGTGCATCAGGCTCTGTGCTCAGCACAGAATCTGCTTGTCTGCCTCCCTCCCCTCTGCCCCTTCCCCCACTCAAATAAATAAATAAATAAATAAATAAATAAATAAATAAAATCCCACATTATATCCTAAAACTTGCCAAGGATTTTTGCATTCTTATCCTTATTATGGGTGCTCTTGTTACCCTAACAGGTATGCTACCTTCCTCAAATCTGGCACTACATTTAGCCCGTGCTTTGGTTCTCCCTCCCCCTGGCTTTCTACCCTATGACCCCAGGTGGTGTGTGCCCTTGGTTGGGAAACGTGGATTTAAGAGAATTAAAGGGGCACAGCCAAGCTGCCTGGCTCGAATTCTGGCTCCCTTCTTTACTGCTATGTGACCTGGCATTTGTCATTTAACTTTTCTGTGCCTCTCTTTCCTCATCTGTAATCTTGGCATGATAATAAGAATATCTACACTATGAGACTTCTGTAAGGACTAGAAGAATTAATATACATCAGGTGCTAAGAATAGTGCCTGGCATGTAATTATACCATAAGGTTTTTTTTTTATATTTTTATGATTCTCATTTGTGAGCTTTCAAGTGGGAGCTGAAAGGCTTGGTTTTTATTCCAGCTTCTCCGCTAGCTCTGGACAAGGACCTCCATTCCCTGGTAAGCTAGATATCAGAGCCCTTTGGGAATGGACATGGGCATTAGAGAAGGCTGAAAAATCAGAATAAGGTCTCCAGTCTAGTTTACACTGTTGAACCAATGACAATCTCCTGCTATGGTCAAGTAAGACACTACCATTGGGGGACGCTGGATGAAGGGCCCATTGGACCTTTCATATTGTTTTTGCGATATCCTGTAAGCCTAAAATGATTACAAAATAAATGGTGGAGAAACATGATTGCTGTGTTTCTAGGGGCTGTGACACTGACCACAGCGCAAGCCATCTGAGAGCTGAGCTCAGGAACTAGCTAGAAGGACCAGGGTGAGGTTAGGGAGGGCAGGTGGGAGTCTGGACATCAAGAAAAAGGTGGGTGTTCATGACTAGCATGGAGATTAGAGGTCAGGAAAGGTGGGGACACAGAAGTCCACGCAGTCTGATGCAGGCAACTGTCAGAGGCAAGCCCGTGTGCTACAGGAGACATGACTGGATGTTCCTTACCAGTCTATGCTGGAGAGGGGCTGTTATGCGTTCCTTCAGTCATGTGATCTGGGGTGGGAGGAGGACCAAGTTCATAGACACAAGGTGGAAGATGACAGAAGCTTACTGGGGAGGGAGACTTGGGAGCCTGCAGGGGAGCGCAAGCACAGGCGGTCAGCCGATACTGGAGGTGGCATGACCCCGTGTGGTCGGTAGGATGCCACAGCCTTGCTTCAGACACGATTAATAACGGATTTTTTTAAAAAGATTTTATTTATTTATTTGACAGAGAGATAGAGAGCACATGCAGGCAGAGTGGCAGGCAAAGGGAGAGAGAGAAGCAGGCTCCCCACGAAGCAAGGAGCCCGATGTGGGACTCGATCCCAGGACTTCAGGATCATGACCTGAGCCGAAGGCAGCCGCCTATCCAACTGAGCCACCCAGGCATCCCAATAACAGATTTTTTTTTTAAGATTGATTTATTTATTTTAGAGAGAGAGAATGCTAGCAGGGGAAGGGGCAGAGGGAACTAAACCCCAAGCAGACTCCCCACTGAGTGTGGAACTTGACATGGGGCTCGATCCCACCACCCACAAGATCATGGATTGAGCCGAAACCAAGAGTCAGATGCTCAACCGACTGTGTTCCCCTCCATGCCCTTTAGGAGCCCATGCTGAGCCTGTCACTAAGCAGAAAAGCCATACGACCGTTTGAATCACTAATTGCTTTAGTCTTTCAACACTTACCCAGAGCCAGGCAGGACAGGTGACAAACAAGAGGTCTGCTTTCATGAAGCTTCCATCCGATGGGGGAACCCCATAACACACACGTAAATAACAGAAGGTCAGTGGTGGTAGTGCCAGGACCGGAGAAAAGCACGGCGATGTGATACAGAGCATGTGGGGCACTTCGATCTGGGAGGTCAGGGAAGGCTTCATTGAGGAGGTGGCATGTAAACTGAGACCCAAGTAACAAAAAGACACAACTCTGGGGGGATCTCCAAGGGTATGAGCTTCCAGGAAGAGGGTGCAGCAAGCGCCAGGGTCCCAAGGAAAGTACAACATGGCCTCGAGGACTGGAACAAAGGCCAACAGGCCAGGGTACAGTGGACAAGGCAAGGAAGCCAGGGCAGAAAAGGAGTGTGGATGAAGAGCTTCTGGAAAAAGCATTTTCCAAACCAGGCTTCCTCAGCCTCAGCACTCCTGACATTAGGGCCAATCATTCTTGGCTCTGGAGGCCGTCCTGTGCCCGCAGGATGGTCAGCAGCACCCTGACCTCTAGGGTTAGATGCCGGAAGCCACGCCCTCGCCTCCAGCTGTGAGAACCAAAACTGCCCCTGGACATTCCCAAATGTCCCGTCTTTCCAAGGAGATGGCCAAGTCCACGGTTCTGGACTCAGGATGTCTGGAGATTTCACACGGCAGCTCGAAGAACCGAAGGAACAAATCTTTAACTGCCTGGCACAAAATTCACACACAGTAGATACTTGCTGAGTGAAAGAAAGGGCCCGGGTTGCCTTTTTGGTGACTACAATGCTGGTTTTGACTCTAGTAGAGGCTGGGGGTGGGGGAAGTAGGGGCGGCAGAGGGGAGTGACCAGCCCAGAGAGCACAGACACTTGCCCGGGGCCTCTTGGGACAACTGGCACTTGTCCAGGCCAGCTGAGGAGGGGACAGTAGGCACCAGCTGCTGAGTCCTGGCTACGCTGGGGGGTGCTGTCTGACCCCAGTGCTTGCAGAGAACTGAGCCCTGCAATTAGGACCTCCCGGACATCATACCCACTTGGGCCCAGAAGCTTCTATTTAACTCAGACACTCTTCAGGAAGAAGAAAGGTTAAGAATGGAGAAATGATGGCCCTGTGCAGAATGAGGCACTTCTCCCGTCCCACTGCCACTTCTCCCGGCACTCGTAGGCTGGGGCAGCCCTCGCACAGGCCATGCAATGTTTTGCCACAGAATGACACAAGGCAGGGGTACAGAGGCCCTCCTCACGGGCCAGAGCTGGTGGCATGGTTCCAGCTGTGCCCAGCTCTGCCAGGAATGGCTTCTGGGGTCCTCTTGTCCCAGTGGAACGAAGTGAGGACCATGAGTGGCTGGGGCTTGTCCAATAAAAACCAGACCAGACAAGAGGTCTGTGTCATTTTGTTCTCTTGCTCTGCAGGGCTGTCTGCCCTGCAGACAAGAGATAAGTGCCAAGAGATTTCACAGACAGAACAGGGGCTTGGAGAGAAGGAGGAGCAGCCTGGGGAGCAAGGGCCCAGGGCTCACCAGGCCAGTACCCATTCCCACTTCCCTGCCCTAGCGCTGGGAAGGGGGCAGGAAGAATGAGTTCTACTCTGGGGATGTCAGGCTTCCCAGCCCATCCACTCTCACAGCTCTTATGCCCTCCCCTATCTGAACACTCAGAGTTCCCTCAAACCTGGCTCATGGTTGGGGTTGAATCATGTTCCCCGAAAAAACACGCTGGAGTCTTAACACTCGGCACCTCAGAAGTGACTTGGTTTGGAAATAGGATCATTGCAGATGTAATTAATGAAGATATGGCCATGCTGGAGTAGGAAAGCCCCTAATTCAATATGACTGGCGTCGTCACAAGTTGAGGGGAAGAGACACAGTGACAGACACAGAGAGACAGCCAAGGGAAGACTGGGTCAGAGACCAGACAGTGAAACCACTGTCACAAGTCAACAAACAGCTCCTGGAGCCACCAGAAGCTGGAAGAGGCAAAGAAGGATTCTTCCCTGGAGGCTCTGCAGGGAGCACGGCCCTGCCAATGTCCTGATTTCTGACTCGTGGCCTCCAGAACTCAGCCACCAGATTTGCAGTTTTTGTTAACAGCAGCCCTAAGAAATAAATATATCCATGTTCTGCATCCTGTGAATGAAAGTGGGCATAAGGGAAGCTGCCTGTTTGGAGCCTACATTTCTCATATGGAGCTTGGCAGACTGTCTACTTCAAAATCATCTGCAGAACATATTCCGAACGCAGATTCTAAAGACCAGGCCTGCTGCATAGAATGGGGATCTCTGGGAGGGTCCGGATCTGGAACAGGCTTTCCAGGTAATTTTTTTTTTAAAGATTTTATTTATTTATTTGACAGAGAGAGATCACAAGTAGACAGAGAGGCAGGCAGAGAGAGAGAGAGGGAAACAGACTCCCTGCCATGCAGAGAGCCCGATGTGGAACTCGATCCCAGGACCCTGAGATCATGACCTGAGCCGAAGGCAGCGGCCCAACCCACTGAGCCACCCAGGCGCCCATTTTCCAGATAATTTTTACATACATCGTAGTCTGAGAAGAGTTACCACAGGTTTTGGACCTCAACTTCCCAACTTCTGGAATCCTGAAATTCAGGCATATTAATTTCCCTGGGGTGGAAGCATGAGCAGGGTCCATTTGTTTGAGCTTCCCAAGCCCACGATGGATTGGGTTCTAAGGGAAAGAGCAAACGGAGGTTTGGATTTATGACTACACGTTGCTGACGTGTCGAATGCCAGCCCTGCTGGGTGCTCTCCAGGGTCTTTGTGGGCATGAAGCATTCACTCATCACAACATGTTAGGGCAAGGCAGAGACTAGAAGCCTCATGCTTTTGATGAGAAGACAGATTCAGAGAAGCTAACCGAGTTTCCTAAGACTGCACAGCTGGAAAGTTGATGGCCAGAGCCTTCCAGCTACCAGGTGAGGGCTCCCACAGCCACTCTGGGTATCTCACAATGGCGCATTCATCAGCTACCCGTATCCTTGGCTGCCCAGACTCTGCTGGATTGCTTCCCCTGCTCCAGCCCACTGGTCCTGATGGGTAAGCACACAGGTGCCCAATTCCTAAGTCAGCCTAGACACTGAATCTACCCATCACATGGGGACAGGGTGAGAGAGGTTGGATGCGGTGTGTTTGGCAGTGTGGGTCGTAAATCAATGCAGTAATGTGTTCTCTCCTCAACCATGCACTTGGCGTGAACATAGTGGAAGGCCATGTTCTCGAGTACTCATGTCTAGGTTGCTCCCAGACTAAGAAAACCGAGGCCTGCGAGGCTGGGCTGGCACACCAGTACTCGTCAGAGCTCCTCAGGAATGACACTGAACAAGCCCGTCTGGGATGCACGCATCGGGGTCCCCTGGCAGGCTCGCCACAACCCCGAGCCCTGCCCCCCCCACCCCAGGGTTTTGGACTCAGGAGGTCTAAGTGAGGCCTGGGAGTGTGTGCTTTGAGCAGGCCCCGGGGTGCTGCTGGGCTGCCAGGCCGAGGACCACACTTTGAGAACCACTGGATTAGGGAAGAGTGAGCAGAATGAAGAGATACGTACCTATTCTTATTATAATAGGATGTATGGAAATTTCTCCTCAGTGAGCTAAGCATGAGTTTGCAAATGAAATTTCTTAATTGAACTCTTGGCTTCGCCCAACAAGGACCGGTCTGGATGCCAAGAGCCTGAGAGGGCAACTGTCCCCACGGCAGGGCCACGTCAAAGTGACTTGGGAGGAGAGGAAATGATGCTTTATTAGAACTGGAAGTCCTTGGTGTAAATACACTTTGGATACTCTCTGTAATGTTGTTTGTAACTCTGGGCCTCAGTGCTTCTGGTCAGCATGTGCAGGGCTGAATTCTGGAGCCCGGGGGCCCCTAGGAGCCAGGACGTGCAGGGCTACAGGGAGAGGGTGGGGGGTGGGGGAGGTTTTGCTTCTCTGCCCAGGAAAGGGATGGACACCTGGGTGGCAGTCCATTGGCCACTTGGGACTGGTCTTGGGTTCGAGTGGGCACTTCATACCCTGGAGTCTGCTGGCCACTCGGCTTCAGTGTCTTTTTGGAAGGTGGCACGATGAGGAAGAAACAGCTTTGCTTTGGGTTGAGACCTTCAATGTGATGAGATGAGGCCCACTGACATCATGGAGGGAATTTGCTTTATCCCCAGTTTATTGATTTAAATGTCAAGCTCATCTGAAAAGTGGCCTCCGGGCAACATCCAGACTGGCATTTGACTACTATCTGGAGACTGTGACCGGCCAAGCAGGATACATAAAATTAATCATCACAGAGGCCAAAAGGGAGCGGGGCTGGAGAAGACACGTGGAGGTCTGTGACATCCACCCTGAGAAGATGTGCTTCACCTTCATTAGTGGGCACCTGGGGGCTTGGTATCCATCCACTGGACTCCACGGAGGCTGGCGGCCTCTGAGTCGGGCCCCCAGGGGACTCCATGGTTAACAGGCATCAGTGAGCACTATTCTCAGGCAGCGTCCCCTGGCAGTGTCCCCCAGCCAGGCACACTGGGGACCCAGTGAAGCTTCCAGGTAGAGTCTATCGTTTTTCAGGCTGCCCATCACTACAGAAACACGGAATGTCAGAGCCCACAGGACCTGATGGGAAAACCAAGGCCCAGGGAGGAGAATGGCCTGCCCGAGGTCACATGGCTAACAGGCTACAGAGGTCGGGTGAAGGCCCAGGCCTTCTGACTCTAGCTCGTACATCAAGATGTAGACACATCTGAGGACTGCCCCCCCGCCCCCGCCCCCCTCCCGCCCCTGGCAGCCACGGCATCTGTCCCAGCTCCAGCTTGGTGCCCAACTCAGACACCCGACCAAAGCCAGCCCAGTCTAACTCCCTCTCCTGGGAACTGGATCACAGGGACAGATCTCAGAGACTGGGTTCCAGTCTCTGGAATCCAGACCAACCACGCCACGACGTCACGCTGAAGGGTATGCCTCCCGGAGGTCCTGGCTTCTCCCTAGACTGGATGTCCCATAATCCCATGGACTGCCTGAAATCTCTGGGTCCTCTCAGAGATGGTCCTTGCTGCCTAAGGCAGCCAGCCCCCCACCCCGGGTCCCAAAGCCGTGTGTGCGGGTGCCGAGCCGCTGGAGGCAGCGTGGCAGCTGTGTGTCCATGTCAAGCCCCAAGCTCTGGCAGGCGGGGGCGCGGGGTGTCCGGCCACGTGACTGCACCAGCCTCGAGGGAGCCGGCTGGGGGAGTCCTCAGGTGGTGGCTTTCCTCTACATGCGAAGCCGCCTCTCAGGCCCAGAGGCCCCGTGTACAGCCGGGACTGTACAGCCTTGAACTCTCAGCCCGCACTTCCGGGCAGGCCGGTGGCGGCGCAGTCACAGATGTCATGCTCCCCTTACCAGGAGCCGTTAACAGCCGCTGCTCTAAATACCAGTGACCCTCTGGCAGGCTGTCCTGTCCTGTCCACTTGGAGCGCTAATCAGACAGGCCTGGGGCCAGAACGGCGGTGACACCGACGGGATGGTCCGAGCCATGGCTCCACACTTCCACACCATTCATTTCGGGAAGAGGGGAGAAGAGGTGGGGGTTCCTGGGGAGGCAGCTGCAGGCCGGCTGCGTTGGGTGGGGTGACGTGGGGGCCATCAGGGACTAGAGGGCCACCAGCTACTCAGACCCCCAAGGGAGCCTCCTGGCTGTCACAGTGCCCTGAGAGGCTCCATGACATGAAGCTGCCATGAATCTTTAGCGACCCTCAGACAGCATCTGGAAGTCACGTTCTAGGCCTGGGGTGCAGAGCCCTAGCCCTGGGACTTGCATCTGGCTTGAATGAAGGACAGCGAGGTACACCCGAGGTTCTCGACTCCAAACAAGTGGGCTGACTGCGGCAGGGGCTAGTGCCCAGTGTGGCCCACCATGTCCGTGGGACATCGCGGGGCCCGCCGACTCAGGCCCTATCTTGGCAGCACGGCTATGTCTGGTTGTGCCTGGGACCCCATGACCCACGAAGCGTTAAGCTGTTCTATCAGGTCACCTCCAGAAAGAACTGGCCACCTCCTGGACTTGGGGACAGAACCGGGGCTGGGCCACAGGACAGCTTCCTCAGGAACAGTAAGCAAATGGGCTTCACTGTGCTCCAGAGTTCTCCCCTGGGCAACGAGCCCAGTGACACCATGTGTGTGTGCAGAGTGGGGGGCTACATGACGGGAGTTCCTGGCATAAGGGACATATTCAATACTAATTTTTCCTTCTGCTCAGTAGGAAATGAGGCTTGTGACGGCTGCCCTGTGTTGAAAGGGGTTATGATCTGACCATAGATAGGAAAGTGCCCCGAAAATGTAAAGATGTTTCGTACTCCAAAGGTAAGGTGTTTTGTGGTTGTAAATCTACTCCAAGTATCATTCTCGAGCTGCGTGGAGCCCCTGGCCGGGTGAGTCAGGATGGGTCTGCAAGGGTTGCTGGTCATGGGGCAGCCCGCCTGGTCACAGACTGGGGTGCAGCGCCTTTCCCCAGCGTCCTCCGTGGGCAGCCTGCCTCCCCCTCAGGATTCCAGCCCACGGGAGCCGCGGGGCCACGGGCATTCCCTCTGGGCCTCAGTTTCTTGCTTGAAAGACAGAGATACCACTCACTCTTTCTCAGAGGAGGGGCACCAAGAGCGGTGATGACGCAGAGACAGCTTCACGAGGGAAGCCCTCAAGTGCGAGCGGTTGTTTTCATTGTGATCCCAGGTAGGGCTGGACTGAATCACTGGGAGGGTGTGAATGATCTGCTGGGGGTGAGGGGGAGGACTGGGACAGTGAGAGGAAGGAGGGGGAACGAAGAACGAGGGGGTCTGTGGCTCCCACCCCGGCCGCTGCCCTAGGTCTGACCCCGGAGAGAGAAGCAATCTCTCCACCTCCTTGTCATGCCTAGCATGAGCGGAGGTGGTGGAGGGCAGGAGCTCAGGTGCGACCTTGACCTTGGGGTGGGGAGGGGAGGGGAAAGAAGGGGAAGGGAGGGGAGGGGGGATTTCTATAATCCTGATTCCTCCCCTACAGTCTCCCCTGCATTCTAATTGGGGTTTTGTTGCTGCTGGTTTGTTTTTTTTTTTTTTTTTCATTAGCAAGGGGATTTTTTTTCTCTTTCTTTTTGAGAAGGCCTATTACTTTTATTTTCGAAACTGAGGGGAGAAAGAAGGCTGAGAAGAATGCGCTCTGTCTCTCCCGGCCCGAGCAATGGGAAGATGCTAGCAGCTGAGGTTCGGCCCAGCTCTCCCCAGCAAGAGGGGAACCCTCCCAGGAGCGGGGCACCGCAGGGATGCAACAGAACCAGTTCTGCCCACAAGGTGGCTCGGGAGGGAGAGAGCCTTGCCAAATCTGCCCGATGGATTTAAAAATAAGGCCATCTGCTCGCTGGGGCACCATGAAAATCTGTTCGGTTCACGGCTTCCCCCTCTAACAGGAGGACTTTGCTTTCGGAAACTATGAGGGTGTGTGCAGGTCATGTCCGCTGCACACAGGTGGCCGCTCCAGGCCATCGTGACTTCAGGCGCTGCGGGAGTGGACCCCCCCACTCTGCCCTCCTCCCCCCTGCAATCAACAACCACACTCTCCCCTACTCCCTCTGACCCTGCATGGCCGGCCTTGCCATACAGGGCATCTCCCCCAGCCTCACCTCTGTCTTCCTTTTCCCCGGCCTGTCTGCGTCGCCCCCAGTGCCACCCACCCCATGGCTTTCTCCCACGTCCCGCTAAACCCAGTGGCTCACAGGGAAGAGGTGTACCCCATCCGGTGTGGAGGGGAGAAGGTGCTGACATCAGCACCCGAACAGATGGGGCAAGTCGTGCTAGAAATACCGAATACCGCAAGGGGAAAGAAACAGGTGGGAGTTTCAACATGTCTTGAGGCATGTCCTCAGGAAGAGGACAGTCTTTCTGGGCCCAGGCACAGAGCAAACTGCAAGGCAGGGCGTGTTTCCCAGGGAGCAGAGTTGTGGGCGCAAACAGCCACGCCCACCGCGGTGGACAGCCCGGAGTCCGGTTCCTGTGACCAACTTAACACGCTTCGGGAGTGCGCTCTGGGCGAACTGTGACTACACTCGGCACTAGACAGAACCCGAGAGAAGCAGCGTGCAGGACGCCTGCCTGTTCATCAGGCCAGAGGAGACTGTCCTCACAGCTGGGGCTCCCCGGGGGAAATCGGGGGTGGGGGGGGACCTCAGGCAAAAGACAGGGCTTATCAGCTACAGAGGGCTTGGCCCCTTGTCGTCTGCGTTGTCTCAGCCCACTGTGCTGGGCCTTGATCATTCCTTTCTTGCACCAGCATCTCTCATCCCTTTCTCTAAGGCCTCAAGGAATGAAGGCTTTGGGGGCTAGAAAGAGCAAGTGAAGAGAAACCCCAAGTGAAATGGTCTCTTCCCCTAAGGTCCAGGCCAGAAGCGGTCTCTGCCGCTCACCCTGAGCTCCCTTGAGCCCAGACCCGTGTCAGCCCTTCTGGCCTGCGGGGCCAGGACGCGTGGGGAGAGCAGAAATGGACCAAGACGGCGATGCAAGGAGTCAGTCCAGATCTAGCCTGTCCTGCACAAGGTGGGGACAGCCTGCCTCTACAGGCTATTGGCCCTGTTCTACTTAGGACCCTTTCCCGTCGTGTTGAAGACACCTGCTCTTAGGCCAGAGACCTAGCCTTGTTTCTGGAATCCCTGAAGCCGTCTCCTCCGCTGGGGGCTCGGTGAGTCAGGAGTGGGTGGGAGAGGGGTACGTAGGAGAAAACATGAGCCCCCAGAGAGGGAGAATGTGTAGCCAGCATTCCCAAGCTTGCATCATGCTGGAGGGCCCCTCAGTGCTGTATTCACCTGCGTCTACACTGCCAGCCGGGGAGCACCAGGAGCGTGTGGCCTGAGAGCAAGCACCGGAGGCTTTTGAAGCTTGCCTCCCAGGAACGGCAAGCTGTGCTCACAAGGCAATTCATGTCAAGAGGCAGGTGTGGGCCCCAGAGAGCCAGGGACAATATGACAGGGATAGTGGCAAGGGCAGAGCGAAGGCACCATGCATACGTGTGCTGGGCACAGAGACCTGTGTGTGGGTACCGAGCCAGCAGATGCTGCTCCGAGGTCATGAGGGGGATGTGGGGGGCGAGGAAAGCACACATCAGAGCCCGGATGCCGCGGCAGTTCCAGAAAGGATACCCAGGGCACGGAGGCCAGGAGTTGACTACAAACCAAGGTGTTCTGGTTTGAGGACAGAGCCGTCGATGGTCACTGCTGGATTCCAGAAAGAGGCACAGTTTGTCAAAATGATGGGAAGCAGGGTGGGTGGTGCAGCGCTAAGAGCTCCGCCGCTGGAGAAAGACACATCCGGATTTGAACCCCAGTCCCCACGCGGACTGCCGGTTTGACCCTGGGCCGGCAGTGAACACCTCTGGGCTGTTTCTCCATTTGTAAACCCAGGATCATACCACCACACACCTCCGAGGTACGAGATACTGACAGAAGAACACGTAGGCCGGCGCCTGGCACAGAGTGGACAGTGAAAGGAGAATGGAACCCGACGATTCCTCTGGCTGACTGGAGTATGCAAGGTGAATGCCAAGTGCGGGGCGCCAGCGAGACGGCCGCTGCACTATCCGGGGCCTGGGCCTGGCCACTGTCAAGGAAGGCCAGGGCCTGGAGACTTGGAGGCGTCCTCCAGCTGGACAGGGGGAACTGCTGATCCTCACGCAGAGAAAGAACACCCATGTTTATGCGGAATCGACGTATTTCAGCCTGGACGTATATCAGGTATAGGGAACCCAGAAACGTGGTTGAAGTTATGTCACAGAGCGGGGACCAGCTGTAGGGAGAGCTAGGGAAACACTTGGGTAGGCAAGGATCTGAGAGCTTCTGGATGTTCTCACTTGGCTGGGACATGGGGACAAGGGCTGGGAATCACTCTAAGTAAGGTGACCGCATGTCCTGGCTTGCCTGGGACAGTCCTGGTCTCCACCGTTTGTTCCCCTGTAATAATAATGGGGTCTCTTCTGCTCTCACTTGTCCCCTGGTTTGGGTGACTCCTGTTTAACTCTTAAAGGAAAGTAACACAAGGAGCCCCCACACTTGTTCTGGGCAGGAACAGAGCTGTGAGCTTCACCTTCGGACGTGGGGTACTGGGCTTCAGAGCTGCTGTTGTATAGAATCAGAAAAGACCCCAAATCTCCAAGGAAATGTTGAACAAGAACAACAAAGCTGGGGGCATCACGTTGCCCCTTGAAATCACATTGATTTCAAGCTATACTATAAATCTGTGATCACCGAGACAGCATGTTACTGGAACAAAAACAGACACATAGATCAATGGAACAGAGCAGAGAGCCCAGATATGGACCCTCAACTCTGTGATCAACTAATCTTCAACAAAGCAGGAGAAAACAGCCAATGGGAAAAAGACAGTCTCTTCAGTAAATGGTGCTGGGAAAACTGGACAGCTACATACAGAAGAATGAAACTTGACCATTCTCTTACACCACACATAAAGATAAACTCGAAATGGGTGAAAGACCTCAATGTAAGACAAGAATCTGTCAAAATCCTAGAGGAGAACATAGGCAGTAACCTTTTCGACATCGGCCACAGCAACTTCTTTCAGGACATGTCTCCAAAGGCAAAGGGAAACAAAGGCAAAAATGAACTTTTGGGACTTCATCAAGATCAAAAGCTGCTGCACAGCAAAGGAGACAGTCAACAAATCAAAGAGGCAACCCACGGAATGGGAGAAGATTTTTGCAAATGACACTACAGACAAAGGGCTGGTATCCAATGTCTGTAAAGAACTTCTCAAACTCAACACTCCCCCCCAAAATAAGTCAAAAATTGGCAGAAGACACGAACAGACAATTCTCCAAAGAAGGCATATAAATGACTAACAGACATATGAAAAAGTGCTCCACATCACTAGCCATCGGGGAAATTCAAATAAAAAACCACACTGAGATACCACCTCACACCAGTCAGAATGGCTAAAATTAACAAGGCAGGAAACAACAAATGTTGGCGAGGACGTGGAGAAAGGGGAACCCTCTTACACTGCTGGTGGGAATGCAAGTTGGTGCAGGCACTCTGGAAAACAGCATGGAGGGTCCTCTAAAAGTTTAAAATATTATGACCCAGCAATTGCACTACTGGGTATTTACCCCAAAGATACAGATGTAGTGAAAAGAAGGGACACACACCCCCCAATGTTCATAGAAGCAATGTCCATAATAGCCAAACTGTGGAAAGAGCCGAGATGCCCTTCAACAGATGAATGGATAAAGAAGATGTGGTCCATATATACAATGGAATATTACTCTGCCATCAGAAAGGATGAACATCCAACTTTTGCATCAACATGGACGGGATTGGAGGAGATTACGCTGAGTGAAATAAATCAAATAGAGAAAGTCAATTATCATATGGTTTCACTTACTTGTGGAACATAAGGAATAGCATAGAGGACATTAGGAGAAGGAAGGGAAAAATGAAGGGGGCGGGAAACCAAAGGGGGAGACGAACCATGAGAGATATGGACTCCCGGAAGCAATCTGAGGGTTTCAGAAGGGAGGGGGGGGTGGGGAGATGGGTATCCCTGTGATGGGTATTAAGGAGGGCATGTATTGGGATGAGCTGGGTGCGAACAATGGATTGTGGAACACCACATCAAAAACTAATGAAGTACTGTATGGTGACTAACATAACATTAAAAAAAAAACAAAATAAAAAAATAATAAAATAAAAAATAAGAATTCAGTTAAAAAATAGTATCTCAATGTTTAATGTAAGTAAAATATAAATTCATAGGAAAATATTGAAAGGATAGACAAATACTGCATTGCTGGGGTAGAGTTATGGGTAGAATTGATTATCCATGGTATCTCAAGCCTTAGTAATGAATGTGTATTAGTTTTATAACAAAAACAAACACACAAACCAGAAAAGCTATTCTTAAGTAAACCGGTCAGTGAAAATAAGTACTCAGCCTAGTTAGAAAAAATAAGATGATCTGACTCAAATGACCCCAAAAAGTGGAGAAAATAAAGTTATTCTCCCACCCACATTCCTTTATATTGGTCCAACTGCACGAATCTTGCTTGAAATCTGGATTGTGACTTCTCAGTGTGAGAAACAAAAGACCGAAGCAGCCAAGAATGCAAACGCAGAAACCCAAACTCCACGGGAAAGACGACGTTCAGAGGAAACGGTCCCCCTTGCTCGGACGCCGTGAAAGGACATCGACGTAACAAACGAACAGTGAACTCTTCCCCAGGAGAAAGCAATCATGCTATTGCACTGGGTCTTCAGAATCAGGGTCTTCTTACCTAAACGTATACCGCGGAAGACGGTGCTTTCCTCCTGTCTTCTCCTTTTTTATTTTTTTATTATTTTTTTAGGATTTTATTCATTTATTTATTTGAGAGTGAGAGAGCCAGCACAAGGACGGGGAGCGGCAGAGGGAGAGGGAGAAGGAGACTCCTTGATGACCAGAAAGCCTGACGTGGGCCTTAATCCCAGGACCCTGAGATCATAACCTGAGCTGGAGGCAGATGTTTAATTGAGGGAGCCATCCAGGTGCTCCTCCTTTTTCTTAAATTATAAAAAAGTGTCAAACGTATAACAAAAATCGATGATGTCAGAAAGGTAAGAGCCGGACCACTATTGCCCAGTGGACGACCGTGAGCACCCGGGCTTTAACTGCACGAGCTGGGAGTCTCGGGGGAGCTCTAAGCAGAGAAACCGAGGGACGTCCTGATGTTTCAAAGGATCACTCTGACTTCAGTGTGGAAAACGGACTGTGCAGGAGACAAGAATATGGAACGGGAAACCAGTCTGAAAGCCACTGCTTGGATGAGGCAGTAGCACAGGAAGGGATAGCATAAGCAGATTTTCCCTTATTGTAAGCAGAATCATCTCGAACCCTCTTTTCCCCCCAACAGCTGCACTGAGATATAAGATACATCCCATACAATTTATGAACTTAGCAAGCACGCTTCCATGGTTTTTTACCATATTCACTGTCAGGCAACCATTACCACAATCGATCTTGGAACATTTTTGTAGTCCTCCCCCCAATTTTTGCACCAGTTAGCAGTGTCTCTCCTCTTCCTGCCAAACCCCCAGCCCTAGGCAACCACCAACTCACTTTCTGTCCCTACGGATTTGCCGATTCTAGACATATCATATAAATGGCATCTTACCATATGTGGGTTTTTTGCTGATAGACATATTTCACTTTCCAAGACGTTTCCAGTGTTCACCCATGTTGCACGGTGTCCTTCACTTCCTTTTATGACCAAATAATAGCCCATTGTATAGATAGACCATATTCTGTTTATCTGTTCATCGGCTGATGGAGATCTGGGCAGTTTCCACTTTCTGGCTTCTTAGGAGTATAATGCTGCTATGAACATTCATGTACCAGACTGTTTTGTGGATGTACGCTTCAGTTCGTCTTGGATATGTACCTAGGCGTCCAATGGCCCAGTCATAAGGGAACTCCACATCTACCTTTTTGTCAAACTGCCAGACCGTCTTCCACTTACATTTCCATCAGCTATGCCTGATGGTTATGATTTCTCCACATTCTTGCCAATGTTATTTTTTAATCCTGGACATTTTTGTATTCCCACCTCATACCCCTGATGATCTCTTTAGGGTACCTGGCGAGAAATGGCCCTGCCGGGGTAGAGACTGTGTCCTTTTTCAAGGCTTCAGGTATATATTGTAAAATTATCTTCCAGAGAGGTTGTCCCAGTTTGTAACTGCACAGATAGTTTATGATTAATGATTTCACCACATTCTCACCAGCACTGGGCATTACTATTTTTTTTCCATTTTTTTTAAAATACGGAAAAAATGCTACCTCTGTTTTTGCTGTACTTCTCTGACTTACTGTTCATTTGATGTGCTCATTGGGGCTGTTCATTATTTTATATTTAAGAACGTTTCATGCATTAAGGACAAACTTTTTTAGTATCAGCTACAGATACATTTTCCAATTTGTTATTTACCTTTTGATTTTCCCTATGGAGTTCTTGACCACACAGAAGTGAAATTTTTTATATGGATATATTTATCAACATAAATTTTTTTCATTTCTACATTTGACATGATGCTTAGAAAAAGTTTTACTGCCCTCAAGAACATATAAATATAAAAAAATTTTCCCATAGTCATTTTTTTAAAAGATTTTATTTATTTATTTGACAGAGAGAGATCAGAGTAGACACAGAGGCAGGCAGAGAGAGAAAGAGGGAAGCAGGCTCCCTGTTGAGCAGAGAGTCCGATGCGGGACTCGATCCCAGGACCCTGAGATCATGACCTAAGCCGAAGGCAGCGGCTTAACCCACTGAGCCACCCAGGCACCCCTCCCATAGTCATTTTATGTTCTGATTTTCACATTTCAAAATTACTCCACCCTAATTCTTTTTTTTTTTTGAAAAATTGCTAACCAATCTGTCAGGGCAATTGTTAACATTTATTTAATCTGTGTGTTTTTGAATCCCTTTCTTTATTTTCTACTCTTTTCCATCAAACTACAGGTATTCAAATGGTACTACAATATTTTAATCATTGTTATGTTATAAAGATATTTTAAAAACTGTTACGCCAAAAATCCCCTTAAGGATTTTCCCCTCTTCGAAGTTTCCTGATTATTTTCTCCTGATTTTCTATCAAAGGAATGTTTTATTTTTTTTCAGATTCCACCTTAAAAAAGAAACCATTGATCATCTACAAATGTAACACAGTTGAAATCAGACTAACTTGGGTATAAGCCCAGCCATTTTTATAATATGGAATCTTGCAATGAAGGACATGAGAACTTTCTATTTATTCACTGGGCTTTTTAAAAACGGTTCCTGGCTGTTTTGCTATTTTATTGTCATAGATCCTATACTTTTCAGTTTATTTTAAACCTTTTATATTTTGTGGATGGTCTGAATCAGATTTTAAAAGTAATGTTTTTCCTACTGGTTACTTTTGGTAGCTAGAAAAGCTACTGCTGCCCGTTATGCTAATAGATTTTAGCTGATTCTCTTAAGTTTTCCAGGCAGAGAATCGTATCGCCTGCAAATAGTAATCTTTCAGCTTCTTTCCCAAGAAGAATTCAGCTTC
>PISX010026637.1:0-24085 GCA_004024625.1 Mellivora capensis | reverse complement strand
CCGTGGGTTGCCTCTTTGTTTTGTTGACTGTTTCCTTTGCTGTGCAGAAGCTTTTGATCTTGATGAAGTCCCAAAAGTTCATTTTCGCTTTTGTTTCCTTTGCCTTTGGAGACATATCTTGAAAGAAGTTGCTGTGGCTGATATCAAAGAGGTTACTGCCTATGTTCTCCTCTAGGATTCTGATGGATTCCTGTCTCACTTGAGGTCCTTTGTCCATTTTGAGTTTATCTTTGTGTACGGTGTAAGAGAATGGTCGAGTTTCATTCTTCTACATATAGCTGTCCAATTTTCCCAGCACCATTTATTGAAAAGACTGTCTTTTTTCCACTGTATATTTTTTCCTGCTTTGTCGAAGATTATTTGACCATAGAGTTGAGGGTCCGTATCTGGGCTCTCTACTCTGTTCCATTGGTCTATGTGTCTATTTTTATGCCACTACCATGCTGTGTTTGACACCATTCTTAATCAGATGGAAAATCTTGAGGACTGTTTTGGCACTCTGGGTTTTATTTGTTCACATTTGTGTTCATTATTCATTTGCTACTACCTTTGACCACTGTGCTGTTAGAATATGGTACTAGCTCTTGTCTTTTGATGTTTGCAGTCTATGCCTCTTCCCAGCTAAATTCACATTATCTATTTAAGACCAACTGTGTTTTGAAATTTCCCTTGTGCCCTCATTATCGCACTGACTAAGCTGCACTAGATAGTAACCTAAATCTCTTTGGTAATGAGCCCATCCTCAACAGCTTGAAGAACTACACTGCTCTGTAAATACAGAGCTCATTTATAGACAGAGACAAAAGGCTCTTCTTGATTGTAATTTCAGCAGACCAAGTGATTGTAACGTCAGCGTGGTAAAAATGCAGTTGCATTTTTCATGCTTTCTAGAAAAGGTGAGATAAAATCTCACAGTCACTCCACACATATTTTACAAATTAAGTCTCCAAATGGTTTTACTTCATTTAAAAATGCTGAAATTGTAAATTTCATTTTAAGTTTGTGTGAAAAGTTATATTGTAATAAATAATTTTCTTCGATACTCTTTTATTTCTTCCTACTATGTTAAAATATTCACAGCAGGCCTCACTAAAACAGGCAATAGTTTTCTTATTCTTTTAATATGTTGTTGATATTTTATACTATCCTGTTTTAATGATAGCAAAAAAATGAAGACCAGATTAAAGAAGGTAAATGACAAAGAATATAGGCAACTTCATTGTTTTTTGTTATTGTGATCAATATTAGTAGTTAATATTAATAGAGTAGAGCATAAATAAAAGGCAAGCTATTTCTCTAACAGCCTAATGACTTGAGACAGATAATTAAGGTTCCATTCCATCAAGAGGGAATGAGAGAAAGTCAGTAGGTTTTTCATAGTGAGGGAGGGCCTGTTCCCATCTTTCCCTTAGCCCCACAGAGGAAGATGAGAAACAGACCCACTGCTTCTTTCATCTTTATTTCTCCTGTTTTTCTCTTTATTTCATTCCTGAGGGAAAAATTTCAGAGCTGGTATGCCCAGAATACAAGTAACAGATTTCAAAAGAGAGATTTTTATAAATGAAGGGCATATATGTGAAAGGAGAAAATACAAATGGTGCAGACAGAGAACAGTTTCTGGCTGAGTAGGCTCTGTAGAAAAAATATCACTGAAATGGGCATGGGAAGAGACAAAGAGAGCATTCAGCGGGGAAAATGGCTGAAGAAATGAGGGAAGAACAATTGGCAATATAGATGTTCAGAAATCACCATAAAAATCAAAACCCTCAAGAGGATAATTTTATTTTTTCCCCAGAGGACATGTTCCAGTCAATTTTTTATCAAGTTCTGGAGATCTGTGGAAGTTGTTGGCCACACACCCAGAAGAATTTGAGCTACTCAACAAGCTACTCACCAAAAGCATCTGTCTCAACCTGTTATTCGCCTTCACCTCTTACCTGGTCTAGAATTTTAACCTCCTTTCGCATTCCTCTGGGTGACATACCAAAGTGGATGGTTATCTTAAAAAGCTACAATTAAGACTGTTGGAGATGGAGTAGAGGCTCTGAGGGTTCTTTTAGTCTAGCACAAAAGAATTTATCAAATTAACCACTTGAGAACACTAACAGCTCAATATTGTCCATCAGAAAGTGTTTGAGATTAGGGAATTGCAGGAAGAGGAAAGCTTATAGCCCAAGGGTTGTACTCCTGAGGCTACCTTTAAAAAAAAAAAAAGCACCAGACCTAGCAAAGCAGGCCTGGGGTTCAGAGGGCACCCAAAGTGAAAAGTATAGAAAAGCAAGAAGTACAGAGTTTTAAAAAGACTGACCTGTTTTACATAGGACTTACCTTGGTTTGATGCCTGTTGATAGCCAAGACTAGAATGGGCCTGGATGGGGTTCTTCCTGTTCTTGAGAAGGCTGGTATGAAAAGTTAGAGATTAGGAGTGCCTGGCTGGCTCCGTCAGTTGAGGAGTGTCTGACACTTGGTTTTGGCTCATGTCATGATCTCATCAGTCATGAGATCCAGCCCCATGCTGGGCTTCCCAGTCAGTAGGGTGAGTCTGCTTACGATTCTCCCTCTTTGCCCCCGCACCTCAATCATGCATGTGTTCATATGCTCTTTCTCTCTCTCAAATACACGAATAAATCTTTTTTAAAAAGAAAAGAAAAGAAAAATTAGAGACTAGGGGCTCCTGGCTGGCTTAGTTGCTCAGTTGGTAAAGCATGCAACTCTTGATCTCAGGGTGGTGAGCTCAAGCCCCACCCTGAATATAGAGATTACTAAAGGAAAAAAAAAAAAAAGCTAGAGATTATACTGCTTTTCTTCCTAAGAGTCATTGAGTCATTGTGCATGATAGGCTGGGGCCCTCCTGAGAGTCCTGAACTAAGTTTTGGCGCAAATGCCTTAAGGGATTTCACACTTGCCGAATAGTCTCTTGAGAACAGATTGGGATCATAATTTATTGGTTCCAGCCCCAAATCAAGGGGATCATTTGAGTCAGAGATGACTAGCACTTAAAACTCATGGTAGAGCAGTGAGGAATTCTAATATGTAGTCTAGTACTTTTAAAAATGAGAGCCACAGGGGCGCCTGGGTGGCTCAGTGCATTAAGCCTCTGCCTTTGGCTCGGGTCATGATCCCAGAGTCCTGGGATCGAGCCCCGCATCGGGCTCTCTGCTCAGCAGGGAGCCTGCTTCCTCCCTCTCTCTCTGCCTGCCTCTCTGCCTACTTGTGATCTCTGTCTGTCAAATAAATAAATAAAATCTTTAAAAAAATGAGAGCCACACATTGGTGAGGGTATGTGCTATGGTGAGTGCTGCAAAGTATGTAAACCTGGTGATTCACAGACTTGTATCCCTGGGGCTAATAATACATTATATGTTTTAAAAAAATTAAAAAATTTAAAAAAAAAAGAGAGCCACCATTTCAATCAATGTTGTGGGTTAGAGTCCTCTGGAAGGATATTTATGGGCGGAAATGGACTTTGATTAACTGGTAAGATTTAGATAGGTGCAGAAGAGGGTGAAGACAGTTATTCATTCATTCATTCATTCCCTCAAAAAAAATATTTGTGAAATATCTGTGGGCCTGTGCCAAACACCAGGAATTCTGTAAAGAACAAAAGTGACAAGATCCCTGCCCTAATGGGAGTGTGGAGTCAGACATTACACATAGTAAAAGACAAAGATTATTTCAGATAGTGGTAAGTGCTATGAAGGAAAAAGGAAAAGTCCAGTGGGACAGAGTGACTTGGCGGGGAGGTTTGATGATGAGTCTTTTAGGTAAAGAACGGAGAGACCTATCTGAAGAGGTGAGAGTTGACTAAGGTCTAAGAGATGAAGCGCTGACCCTGTGAAGGGGCATTCTTAGAAGAGGGAGCAGCAAATATAAGAGGCTTGAAATGGCAATGAACTGGATGCGTTTGAGGGACAAAAATCATCAAAAACAGCAACAAGAATAAAAACACAGCATAGCCAATGAAAGTAAACAAAAGACAAAGTGTCTAGGACAGTCTTCACATAGAAACCGTTTCTTTTAATTGCAAAGAGAATTTATTTTTTTAAAAGTTATTTATTAGAGACAGAGAGAAAGAGAGAACAGGCATACACACACATGTGTGCTCAGAGGGAGGGGCAGAGAGAGAGAGAGAGAGAGAGAGAGAGAATCCTCAAGCGGATCCCTGCTGAGCTCGGGAACCCAAAGCCCAGCTTAATCCCAGGATCCTGAGATCATGACCTGAGCTGAGATCATGACCTGAGCCGAAATCAAGAGTCAGATGCCTGACCAACTGAGTCACCCAGGTGCCTCTTAATTACAAAGAGAATTTAAATTTTATTTATTTATTTGAGAGAGAGCAAGAGAGATCACAAGTAGGCAGAGAGGCAGGCAAAGAGAGAGGGGAAACCAGGCTCCCTGCCGAGCAGAGAGCCTGATGTGGGGCTCGATCCCAGGACCCTGAGATCATGACCTGAGCCGAAGGCAGAGACTTAACCCACTGAGTGATCCAGGTGCCCCTACAAAGAGAATTTAAAGGGAAGATTAAAGTGGAGGACAACTGTGACCCGGAGAAGACTCAGAAAAAGCCTGAGTCCCTTACACTAGAATTGTTCTTTGTGGATATGGAGAAAAGAGGGCTGGATATAGAGCCCTTATAATAGTGAAAACAAGAGCTAAAACCCAGGTGACACCCTACGTCAGCAACCTTTGGCTTAGAAATTCCTGCCCCAGAAAAAAGGCAAAACCCTCAGTGCTAAAGTTGCCAGTCGGTGAGCAACCCCAGGGGTCAGTGCCATCTCTAACATTTTAGTTGCCACAGTTGACGCTTGAAATCCAGAAGAAAATGGAGATGATGGCCACTGATTTCTCAGTAAAAAAAAAAGAACAGAAATGCTACATGACATAAGATTCGATGGCCTAAGTATTTTATATTTTTATTTATTTTTTAAAAAGATTTTATTTATTTGAGAGAGAAGAGAAAGAGAGAGAGAACGAGTGGGGGTGCAGCAGAGGGAGAGGGAGAAGAAGCAGATTCCCTACTCAACAGGGAGCCCCACTATGCACTCCATCCCAGGAGCCGGGGATCATGACCTGAGCTAGAGGCAGACACTGAACCAACTGAGCTACACAGGCAGCCCCAATATATTTTTAATAAAGTTAAAAAAATCTACAATTCTTGTGTGGGAACCCAAAATATACGAATGCATAATTTAGTCCTTAGAGGTAATATTTTATTTGTTTTGTGTTTCAAAGACTTTGCAACATTTTTAATTGGTCTAAATTCCTTTGTCTACCAATTTAAAAGACAAAGTTCACTTTTTTCCCAAAGAAGCCAAGATTTTAATTAAGTACACATTGTTTACTAGACTGCGGGACTTCAAAAACAGATTGGGTGAAGTTGGTTTTTTGTTTTGCTTTGTTTTTAGGCTAGCATGTTCTCAAGGGGCTGCAACAACTTTTCCTTAACAATTCTACTTCAGTCTAGATTATGAAACTGGTTCTTTTTTTTTATAAGTTTATTTATTTGTCAGAGAGAGAGGGAGAGAGAGCGAGAGAGCACAAGCAGAGGCAGAGGGAGAAGCAGGCTCCCTGCTGAGCAAGGAGCCCGATGTGGGACTCGATCCCAGGATGCTGGGATCAAGACCTGAGCCGAAGGCAGTTGCTTAACCAACTGACCCACCCAGGTGTACCATGAAACTGCTTCTTAATGCATACTTTGGTGAGGAAAAAAAAACCCATTAGCCATCTAATGATATTGAACAAACAATGAGCTAATACAAAGGGGGAAAATGGGGCATAAAACCTACCATTTGTAGAGTGCCAATGAAGTAGTCAGCACAGGGCTGCCTGGGTGGCTCAGTCAGTTAAGCATTTGCCTTTGGCTCAGGTTATGATTCTGGGGTCCTGGGATCGAGTCCCACATCCCCACTGAGCAGGGAGCCACATCCCTCTGTTCTCCACCCACAGCTCCTGCTCTCACTCAATCTTTCTCTCTGTCAAATAAATAACAAATCTTCAAAAAAATTAAACTGTGAAGTAGTCAACACAGCACTTTTCACATCTCTGCACAGTATCACTCTGAGATGGTTTTGTCACCCACAGATGCAACTCAGAGAGGAGCTAGCAAAGTTCTGAGCTGTCACATGGCTGAGTAGAATTTGACATAATAACCATTGGCCATCAGTCTGTGTTCTGTCTGCCAGACATTATAGTATCCCCTAATTTAGATGGGACAGTGAAGTACAAAGAATAAGTTTAATTACTAATGTTAAGAAAAGTTTAGTAAATTCAGCTTATTATTGGTCACATTAATTGGTAATACACCCTGCTTCTAGTGGAAAAATTAACTGCTAGAAACCTGCCAAGGATTTAGGTTGCTTTTCAGATAATGTTTGTGATGGAGGAGGCCTGGGGAAAGGAGGGGGAATAAGATAGTTTGCAGCTGACTATAGCTTGCAAGGAAGCGTTGGAAACATTATCCGTCCAGGGTTGAGTAAAGGGAATTTCTTCTCATTCCTTTGGCCTGTTAACACTCAGGAATTCATGCAAAAGTATAGGGTGAGCATCTTAGAATGTTTAGAAACAAGCAATCTTTGTTTTTCCTTTCTTAAAAAAGCCCAGATATATAGGAGGTCTTTCAGGTGACATGGATGTTAATGGATCAGTATTTCCTGGTGGCAGAAGATTGTTAGGCTCACTTTTAAGCATCAGTGAGTTAAGACTAGTGAGCCTCGTGTTTATCCAGCTCCTAGCCAGGCCAAGCTTGATACCGAACTTGCAGTTTCATAAACCACATCCAGAACTTACGTTACCTGCCCCTTTTTCAAGACAGCCTAGTGACCCAGTGTGTGCCATATTCAATTAAAAGTGGTAAAAAAAAAAAAAAAAGCCAATATTCTTTTCATCTTCCCTCACCAGAACTTTAGATTTCTTATGCTGTACTCGTTTTTTTAGTAATAATAATATTAATAGCCATCATTTATCCAGAACTGACTGTATGCCAGGCACTATGCTGTTATTATTTTATTTAATCATCAAACAAGGATCACCTCTGAGATAAGTATTAGGATTATCCTCATTTTGGTTTTTTTTTAAAATTTATTTATTTGTCAGAGAGAGGGAAAGAGAGCAAGCACAGGCAGACAGAGTGGCAGGCAGAGGCAGAGGGAGAAGCAGGCTCCCCGCTGAGCAAGGAGCCAGATGCGGGACTCGATCCTAGGACGCTGGGATCATGACCCGAGCCAAAGGCAGCCGCTTAACCAACTGAGCCACTCAGGTGTCCCAGGATTATCCTTGTTTTATAAATGAGTAAGCCGAGCTAAGAATTACAAGTAAAGTAAACAATTGTCTGATGTCACTTGAGTAACAAGAAACAGAGTCGGGGTTTGAACAGCTTAATCCTTAATAATTACATTGCATAATATGACATAATAAATAGAGAATTTCTTTGGAGATGTTTCTGTTATTGGCCAGAAGTTTTCAAAGGCATTTGTTATTTTCAATAATAGCGATTTATGAACTAAACCCTGTTCAATTTCTCTTTAGTTAATACTCTTTTGATCCCCCCTCAAACAAACAAACATATAAGCCGGGTACCAAGTAAGTGTTTTACAAAAATTATCCCACTTAATTCTCATAACAATTTTAGGATGCTTAGGGAGGTTACATAATTTGCCCAAATGGTCAAATTCATAGCAGGCTGCTGAGATGAATTTGAACAATGTTACTCTTCAGGTTTTTTTTTTGTTGTTGGTTTTCAGTGTTTAAACATTTTAAACTCTTCACTTCAAAAGGTCTGTTTCTTACAGGTTTCTTCCTTCTGCTTTAATCATTATATGCCCTGTTGAGCTGGTTAAGTTCCAAAGGTTAATGTCATCCAAAGTCATTTTTGATTCTTTGAAATAATTTACTTCAAATATTTCTGAAGACAAGCATTCCAAAGACATATGCATTGCCTTAACAGCCATTCTTTCACAGAACAAAACCTTCCTAGTTAATTTTTCTTATTTTAGGCTCATAGATGGAACCCAACATCTTCCATAAAGTTGTCTTTGCTTTCTACTCAGCTGTGAGCGCCAACATAAGTGATGCCACATGCCAGCTATTGTTTTCCTTGTTGAGTGATGGGCCAAGTCCAGCTTTCTAATGACCATTTGATGGCAAAGAACATTGAGTCATATCTAGAGCCTTTTTATATTGGGTAGAGGTTTCTAAGCCTTCTAAAAATAAAGGCAAGTCTAGAGTAACGTCATATTTTTAATGCCCTGAGTTTGTTTTATTACATAACTTAGCTATAAATACTGCCATTGAGTCTCTGTTTCAAAACTGTATCTATCTTTCAGTGCCAAAATTAGAGCCTATGTCCTTCACAATGTAACTGTTTTATGAAAGGGGAGAAAAAAAAGAAATTCTTCCTGATTTCAGCTCTACCAGCAAATTTTGTTTCTTATTGATATAGCAGTATTATGCATAAATATAAGCCTTTTGATACTTCATGGTCTTCGTTCAGATGAGGGTGTGTAGAAAGCAACAGAAATGTGTGTAACTTAATTTCTTGAACAAGAGACTTTGTTGCATTACAAAATGCTGGGATTTGTTTATTTTATAGATAGCGAATACAATTTAACGGCAAAAGGTTGTAGTCTTCTCATCAAATTAAACCATGGCTATTTTTTAAAAAAAAGATTTTATTTATTCATTTGATGGAGAGAGCGAGAGAGAGAGAGAGCGAGCGCACAGGGGCGCCTGGGTGGCTCAGTGGGTTAAAGCCTCTGCCTTCGGCTCAGGTCATGATCCCAGGGCCCTGAAATCATGACCTGAGCCAAAGGCAGATGCTTAACTGACTGAGCCACCCAAGCGCCACCAAGCCATGGCTATTTTTGTTTTGCTTTATGCTTCTTTGTATGTATTCTAATTAGCAGTATTCTGATATGGACACCCTTATAAATGACACAATTTCAAGAGGCATCTTCTATATTCAAATCACTGCTCCCCTGGACTCAATTCAGGCTATGTCTGAAATCCCATAATTCCTTTGTCCATTCCATGCATTCTTTTGTCCAGTTAAAATGTTAATAACGCCAGACTGGTTGACACATTAAGTCTTATTGGGTAGCTGGTACACTTGGGAGTCTTTTACTAGGAGTCTGGATACCTAAATTCATTGATAAAATCTTTTATTTTCTGGGGCGCCTGGGTGGCTCAGTGGGTTAAAGCCTCTGCTTTCGGCTCGGGTCATGATCCCAGGGTCCTGGGATCGAGCCCCACATCGGGCTCTCTGCTCCGCGGAGAGCCTGCTTCCTCCTCTCTCTCCCTGCCTGCCTCTCTTGCCTACTTGTAATCTCTGTCAAATAAATAAATAAAATCTTAAAAATTAAAAAAAAAAATCTTTTATTTTCTTGCAACCAGACAAAGAATGAGTCTGCTCATAAAGTAGAGTGGGAGATGCAATTGTTGGGTAATTCACTTTTGTTTAGAGCTGACTCTGTGTTACATAAAACAATTGTTTAATTGACAATATACTCCTTAAGATATTTGGTATTTGGAAAATACATAGAGCCACCCTACAAATACTGTTTAAATTTTCTGTTATACAGTGATTTTGCAGAATATAACTATGGTAGCCAGCCTTAGAGAGGGTCCCCAAAGACCCCCACCCCCTGGAATTCACACTCTGGTTTAGTTCCTCCTCCACTGTACTAGGGGTAGTTTACTATGTGATAGAGTGATAGAATGATAGAGTGATAGAATATGTGTCACTTCTGAGATTAGGTTATAAAAGTCTTTGCAGCTTCTGTCTGGGTCATTTTCTTGTTCTCTTGCATCACTGGCACTGGGAAGCCAATGCCATGTTGTGAGTGGCCCTATGGTAAAGTGCACATGGGGCACCGAGGCCTCCAGCCACCGGCTCCACAAGTTAGCTCAGCAGCAGATCCTTCAGCAGCGTTCAAGCCTTCAGACGACTACGGTCCCATCTACATCTTGACTGCAGCTTCACGAGAGACCTTGTGCCAGAAACACCCAGCTTACCCAACCACAGACTCCTGATTTTCAGGAACTCTATGAGATAACCAGTGCTTGTTGCTTTTAAGCAGCTAAATTGGGGGTCAACATATTTGTTACCTTGCTAGAAATACTGAAAAACCACCTATTCATTAGCCACCAGAATCTGTAAGCTGAAATGCCAGTGAAACATCATGGTTTAGCAAGAAATTCCTGTCAGATAAAAAAGTATAAATTAAATGTGATAAACTTATGTGCTTAGAAAGTCCAGGCAGGGGGTGGCCATGATGAACTGAAATCTGTTCTCTAGGTCTAAGGATGGAAACAGCTAGAGATGCATGTTGCCATGTGGGTATTGGGTTGTGATGTTGCCAGATCTTTTCATTTTTCAAGGTGAAGGTGGTCAGTGTCTTCCTAAGCACATATTACACTCCAGATAATTAGCCCAAGCTAACCATAGTAAGTCTATCCTTTCTGCAGTGAAATTGATCAGGAATGGGCATGTGACCCAATAATGACAAAGTAAGTGTGAGGAGAAATCTCTGAGGAAGTTTCTGGAAAAGATTCTTAGACACAGAGGGAGTAGCCTTTTCTTTTACTATCTAGTTGTAATGCCTTGTTATTTGCTGAGAGTCTAAGATGAAGCTAGCACTAAGATGACCAAGCAGAGAGATAAACATGGCTAGGCACTGAAGCAGTCAACCTCAGAGGAATTGGCATTTCCCATTGTATGAGGTCATAAAGTCTGTTAAAATACCTTATTTTAAGGCAGTCGGAGTTGAGGTGTCTTTTACGTGTAGCCAGAAGCATTCTAACAGATACACAAGGGAGCCGGGTAATCCATAATTTTGTGGATAAACTGATTTTTAAAATGCATGAAAATCAACTTTAAAATGGTTCTGTATCCAAAAATTATATCTGAATGGCATGTCCATCCTGCTGGCTGCTAGTTTATGATCTCTTTTGTCTTTTGTAGTCACCATACTACCATATTTAAAAAAAATTTTTTAAACCTCATTTACATTTTATTTGAAGATCTCATTCGTTCAATGACTGTTTATCAGCTGCCATTTTGGCTGCTAGAAGAAGCAGAAAAGTCCTGATAATTGTCTTCACATACCAAATGATAGTCATTTTCTCAGTGCAGTACTTTACATAGCATTTCTAATTCTTACAACTTTGTTATGGAGAACAGTTCTCTCTACATTACAGGCAGGCAAATATATTTAGAGAGGGTAGCAGTGATTGATGGATGACTAGGGAGCCAGGATCCGTATATGCTACTTCCACCCCTACCTGCATGCCGTACTCGCCACCCCCCACCCCCAGCCCAGGCAATGAATTCCCCAGAAGACATTTATGCATTAAGGACAAGCCCAGACAAATGCAGGCTTTTTGCAATTAGCTGGGGTTTGACCCCAAACCCCAAAGTAGTTTCCTTGCAGCTAACCAGCTTCTATCTCTCCCATTCAACTTCAACCTGTAATCAAATCTCTTCATTATGGTTCATAAGATTCCCATGATGAAGTGAGGAAAAACACTACACATGAGAAAGGAAAATAGGGCATTGATTATTTATGTGGTTACAGACTTATTTATATCTCACAAGATAATAGGACCCTAGTAATGAAGACTAATTACTGTTCTTGGCTCTGCCTGTCCGGCGAATTGGTCTTGAAGGCCCATAGAGAGAAGTGGGGGAGAGTCTTTAGTGCCCCTAGAGGCTAAGAAACCAAAAACTCAACAGGGATTTGAACCCAGATCAGCTGGATTCTAAAGTGATACTAAATCAGTAGGAGGACAGAAAAAAACAGAACCACAGCTGGGTAAAGTAGGTTTCTGGCTCAATAGAGGGAGAGATTTTTCCAACGACTTGGACTTTCTAGAGATGGAGTATGCTGGCTCCCATGTAGAAATTTGCTCCACGAGTAGTTTTCAAGAAAAAGCTGGAAGTTCACTTGTCAGGAAGTTTTGGGAAGGATTCCTGTGCTTGACAGAAAATTGGAAATCTAACTCCTTTTCAGCCCTAGTTCTGTGATCCTCAGATCACTGGCAAGCAGTTCTAGTGTTACTTTTCTTCCAAACTGTTTATTCTTTTCATCTGTGGCCACAGCCCTCTTGCAATTGAAGGATTTGAAAACCACTCATTATACTTCAGCAAACTCCTCAGGAAATACTTTGTATTTATTTTGAGTAAATACTTAACTCAAAATACTTAGTATTTCATTGGCTTTTGGGGAACACACTTGTTGAGGGGAAGAGAAAGCAAACACATTAGAGAGGACAAACACTCAGGTGAGTAGAGCTAGAGCAGCCGTGTGATGGTCGTTGATTCCAGAGAATTACTGAGGTGCAGTAAGAGGCACAGGCTTGGTGGGAGGGGAGCTCTAAACACATTTCCTGCTTTTCCAGGCAGGTTTTCCTGGGGTGACTTAATTTGAGTGGTTAAGAGTTCAAAGGCAGTTACTGAGAATATGCTGCCGTTCCATAGCTGGCACTCATTGAGTTCTGTGTTCAACAGTTTACATGAATTATCTCAATTACTCCACACAGAGACTTATGCATACCATGATCTACTTGTCAAGCCGTTGGCTTAGGGAAGTAAGGGAACTCCTCTAAGATCCCGTAGGAAGAACTAGACCCAGACTGAGCATTGGTTTGATTCCAAGGCTGAAGGAACTATTTTTTTTAAAGATATATATAAAATATATGTTACATATATATATACCTCATCCATTAGTATGTACTATTAGAGTAATACTGAACGTTAATCTGTAGAATTAGTTTCCATATAGAGATTACACCAACATTAGGTAAATTTTTAAAATAGATAAAAATTTGGGGGTGCCTGATGGATCAGTTGGTGGAGCATGTGATCTGTAATCTCAAGGTGGTGAGTTCGAGTCCCATGCTGGGTGTAGGGATGACCTAAAAATAAAATCTTAAAAAAAAAAATCAAACATTTAAAAATATATTTTGTTCTGTTTTATAAAATTCAATTAAAAAATAGAGATCAAATGACAAGTAGCAGTTTTCTTTTGCTCTGGAACACTATATATAAGGTCAACAGTCCATATGTATGGTTACTTACAGGGCTTCTGTTGCAGTCATGGGTCCTCAGACGTCTCTATGGCTGAGGGCTGGCAGAGAAGAGTGTGGCCAACATAGGCAGAGGTATAAACTTCACCTCCGCTGCCGGAGACCTCCTGCTGCCAGCAGACTTCTGAATCACTTCTGAATCACTGTACCATTCATTTAGCAATTCATCACGTATATTCTGGACCTCTTCTTTTCTTAAACTTTTAGCTAAATATTATTCTTTTATTGTATTACCCCATTCTAACAGCCCGATAATGTCTTATCATTACAAATCTCCCATGGTCCCCATACAGGCTTTCATTGGATTTGATTTTTTTCCCCTTTTATGTGAAAGAGCAGTGCTCAGTGTTCTTTTAATGTATGTACTTGGAATTGTACAAGTCAATGCTGATTTTATGCCATATGTTCAAAAACTCTTTGCTTCTCCAAATACAGGCAGTACCCAAATTGCAAGTGGAACTTTGCCAACAGTTATTTTGTATACTGGTTTTTGGAACTCTGTAAAAATAATAGGCATATTGGTTGTATTTCCAAATAGGACAACAGAAGAGCTTTTCAACCCATCATAGATGTGAAGTAAAATCATCTCCTAAACAACCATAAAACTAACTATTTATATACATAAAACGTAGTTGTCCTAGGAAATGCAGATATGCAGATATGTATGTAACCCACCCCTACTCCCAAGACAGCCCCCCTCCCTGCTCTGATATGAGCCCACTGACATTCCTCTTCACTTTTCTAGCTTTTAGGCCATGAGGCTGTGGGTAGTTGAACTTTTGGGACTGAAATCAATGAGGTTGTAGGATGGAATCCGGAGATTGCAGAGCTGATAAGGGGTTTAATGGGGACCTCCTGGGGCCTTCTAAGTGTCGTGGTGGGGAAATTCCTGCAAGGTGTCAAATACTTGTTTCTTTCAGTTCCTTTTCCTTGCTCCTTTGTTGCTGCTGAAGGGATTGCCAGGCAGGGGGGAAAAAAAATCAGCAGTGAGGTTTTTGCAGTTTTAACAAGATGGAATTGCCTTCCCCTTTCCTTTGGCTTTGATATCTGTGATGGAGGGTGATAAGAATCTGGGGAGGGATCTGCGGCTAGTGGTTAGGGAATACCTAATCCAAGCAGGAGAGAATTTCTCATTGCAAACACCCCTCCTCTCCGCAAAACACACACTGTGATGTGCTAGCAATGGGAGAAAGAAATGCATTTCAAGGAATGAATTCAGGCTGGATATCCTAAATGTCTGCATGTTGGTAGCCCCAAGGAGGCATTAAAGAAGAGAGGGAAGGAAAATATTAGCAGAGGAGGGAAGAGATTATGTAAAGGGTGGGTCTGTTGAGGTCATAGTTTGCCTGTAAAATAGAGGACAAAACCCAGGTTGAGGCCCCGAAACTCATAGTCCAATTACATAAGTGCCATTTTATTTTCTAGGAAAGATGATTTAAAACCTACATGATTAAATCCAGATGTGGAATTTTCTGTGGGTAACTCCACTTTGTCTGTGTCAGCTTTATAATCTGTTAAATGTAAGTAAACCTTGGATTTGCTCTCTTCTCTCTCGTGATTTCCCTCTCTTCGGGATAGGTTGGGAACTAGGTTTGCTGGCGGACCCTCACCAAGTGTGAGAACAGTTGATGGAGGAAGCCATGCAAGAGAGGGAGGGCAGCAGGATCTGAGCAAGGCAGCCAGGATCCCAAGGCAGAAGGTGAAGAAACAGGTGGACAACTCCTATTAGAACTGTCACCTATTATATCAAGAATCTGTGGGGCACCTGGGTGGCTCAGTGGGTTAAAGCCTCTGCCTTCGGCTCAGGTCATGATCCCAGGGTCCTGGGATCGAGCCCCATATCGGGCTCTCAGTTTAGCAGGGAGCCTGCTTCCTCCTCTCTCTCTCTGCCTGCCTCTTTGCCTACTTGTGATCTCTGTCTGCCAAATAAATAAGTAAAATCTTAAAAAAAAAAAGAATCTGTGATTGGTGAACTCTAAAATAAGTACATCAACCTCTCTTGCACGAGTACCCTTTTAATTATGCTTTTGGAGGCAGAAAAATATTAGTAAAAACCAACCAACCAACCAACCAAAATAGTGCATACAAGCATCTTGAACAAAAACATCTTGAATAAACCATAAGTGACTCTTAATCTCACAAAACAAACTGAGGGTTGCTGGTGGGAGGGGGGTCGGGAGAGGGGGGTGGGGTAATGGACATTGGGGAGGGTATGTGCTGTGGTTAGTGCTGTGAAGTGTGTAAACCTGGCGATTCACAGACATGTACCCCTGGGGATAAAAATACACTGTATGTTTATAAAAAATAAAAAAAATTATTTAAAAAAATCTTGAAGAAAGATCTGACAAATGCACCTTGGGATTCCATATATATATATATATATAGATATATATGTATATATACACACAATTCATTCTGAAATAAAATCAAATATTTAAATAGGAGTGGGGAAAATCAGTACAACGATTCACAAAAGTTAAACTAAAATGGATTATTTGAGCTAGGTTAGAGAATTAAATCAGTTTCTAGTTGAAACCTAGTTATACAGTAAATGTTTAAGTTATGCTCAGTTTTTCTTTGGGATACATTAAATTATGGGACAGTAGTCTTCCCTTACACTTAAAAGTGATTACCAGAAAGTAAATATTACCATCTCTCTGGCCTTCCTTTTCCATGTTTTGTTTTGTTTTTTTAAAGATTTTATTTATTTACTTGACAGAAATTACAAGTAGGCAGAGAGAGAGGAGGAAGCAGGCTCCCCACCAAGCAGAGAGCCAGGTGCGGGACTCTATCCCAGGACCCTGACATCATGACCTGAGCTGAAGGCAGAGGCTCAATCCACTGAGCCACTCAGGCACTCTCCTTTTCCATGTTTAACTTCAGTGGTATGGTCAGGAACCAATGAAAGGAGAAATCCTAAAATATCCAACTCCAGTGATTTTTTAAAAAATTCGAAGCCAACTTTTTTGGGTACGGGGAGTGGAGCTGTTGAAAGGCGCTGCTAAGGTAAGGTCAAGCCAACAGGGCGGCTTCAAAATTACCAGCAGTGAGTCCACTTTGGAGAGGAAAATATGTAGGCTTAACTCAAGTCCGTTGCCCTGCAAAAACGAAGCAGGTGTTAGAGGGATGGACTTTTTGGATAGGATGGAGACCCGGGCGGATGAAGTCTTCTCTGGTTAGAAAGGAAATTTGGTATTAACAGGGCCTCACTGAATCCCAGTAATAACCAAACAACTGGTGTTGTCCAGCGCACCCGGTGGCAAGTGGGAGGCAGGAAGTAGAAAGGCTCAGGCTCCTTTCCCTGGGTCAGTTCAGGAATTTAATTTCAGCAAATGTTTATTGGAGCCTAATATGTGTTGGGCACAGTGTTAAGCACTGGGATATAAAGCTAAATGAAACGTGGTCTTGTCCTTGAGGAGCTCACACTTCAGTAAAATGTCTTCAACAATCCTCCTGTGCTTTGTTAACTCTTATCCTGGGGACTTGTCAGGGGACAATTGTAACTAAATCGATCCACACTTCTGAAGTTTTCAAAACCAAGAAAACGAGGCACGGCAGGGGGGGGAGGGGGTGGTGGAGAGATGGGTGCAGGGACTAGTGCCAAGCTTGGGAGCCGCCAGACTCGGAGCTCTGATGGTGTTGCCTCCTGGCAAGGAGCAGCCAAGATCTTCCCCCGCACTGGCACCCCCGAGCTTGGCTGGGGCACAGCGAGGCTGCGGCGGTGCCAGCAGCTGGTCTGGTCTGGACGGCGACAGCCGGGAGCCGGCTAGGGGCCGAGCGCAGGTCCACCTCTCCGGCAGGAGACTGCGCGCCCCGCGCCCGCAGCCAGGGGGCAGAGTTCCCGGGCTCGTGCCACCGCTGGCTACCTGGGGCTCAGCCCCACCACTCCCCGCCGAGTCCGCGCCTTCTCATTGCGAGTCGTCTCCACCAGCGGAGTCTCCGCGGAGCTCAAGATTTCACCAGGGGCGACCGCTTCCGAAGGACAGGAGCCGAGACGCAGCGCGCAAAGCGCAACGCGCGGCGGGAGGCGAGATGGGGAGGGGAGGGCGGTCCGCGCGGGGGGGAGCGGGAGGGGACTCGAGTGGTGGATTCGAGGGACGCTGCAGCCCCGCCCCCGCCCCGTCCTCACCTCCTCTTCAGAACCGGAGGAGCCGGGGAGCATGGACCAAACCCGGCTGCTCTGGAACCATGACGCTCGCCCGCTTCGCGGTGGCTCTGGTTTTAGGGGCGCTCCCCGAAGTGATCGGCTTTGATCTAGTCGCCACTTATCCCCTCCACCACCGCTATCACCATTCACCCCCGGGAAGTCCCCGGCACCCTTATTACCTTCCCACCCAGCAGCGACCACAGAGGACGCCTCCGCCGCCCCCTCTCCCGCGCCCCCCGCGCTCCCCGCCCGCGCTGCATGCCCAGCGCCTGCACGCCCTCCACGCCCGGCGCACGCCGGGGCCGCATCACCGGGACTGCCCCGCCGGCGAGCCCTGGGTCAACGTGACGGACTTCGGCGCCCCTTGTCTGCGCTGGGCAGAGGTGCCGCCTTTCCTCGAGCGGTCGCCCCCGGCGAGCTGGGCTCAGCTGCGAGGGCAGCGCCACAACTTCTGCCGGAGCCCGGACGGCGCGGGCCGACCCTGGTGCTTCTATGGGCACGCCCGCGGCAAGGTGGACTGGGGCTACTGCGACTGCAGACACGGTGAGTGGTCCCGGGACAGAGGCGGCAGCGGGGAGCCAGCCCGGCTCGCCCAGGGCGTTAAGTGTGCCTCGAGGAGAGGAGGTGTGAGTGTGGAGGTTCGGGTTTGCATTGCCGGGTGTGATGGTTGGCTGCCGCCGAGTTACCAGCAAAGTACATTGTTAGGTGACTTTAAATGAGCGACGCGTGCTTTGTGTGGGAGGTTGTCGAGAGGATTGTTTTTGTGCAAGCTGCTGCGCCCTGGGTTCCTGGATATGGTCTCTGGCCACTGTTGTGTGTGTCTGTGTGTGTGAATGTGTGTACACGCGTGCTCGTCGGGTGGATGTGTGCTCGTTGAGTGGATGCATGTTCTTTAGGTCAGTTTGCCTTGAGGGTGTTACCATATTTACACCAAAGAGGCAAAGTAAATGAGATAAAGTTTCTGATTACTTGTTATGGAAAGGGAAATATTAAATCTAAAATGACAACCAATAACCTTACCTCCTCCCGATAGGCCCCGATTTGGAACAACTGACACATTTTTTGCCTTCACTCTCACCATTGACCTATGTTTGAAAAAGTATGGCAAAATTTCCTGAGCAGAATACAACTTGTCAAAATGATGTTCACGTTCTGGGGCACAATTTGGTAAATATTATCAGTGAGTGAGGAGAAAAGAAAGGAAAAAGAGTAACTTATCTTAGGGAAGAAGCAACTTGATATGTTCAGATATACTTTTCAAGGATGCATTTTTTAGCTGTATATGTTCTTTGTGGGCAATTGGGATTAGTTGGTGACATCAAGAGATAAAGTTGGTAACATGTTTTGGTTTTATGGTACAATGAAAACATAGTAATAGGTTTAATGTAAGTAAGTGATCTGCCTTTGAACAGTGCTTCACTTTTAGTCCCTGGGGTTTTGTTTAACATTAGGGCTCCCCCCACACCCCTTCTTTCATAGCTGGGAAGAAAAACTTTATGTTCTTCAAAGTTTGAATTTTCCTTCAAACATCTTGTTGGCAGCTCTCCATCTAAGCTATGGGGCAGGGGTTTTGTGAATTGTGATTCTGAAATATGTTGTACTTTATTTTTGGAGGTAATTTGGAGGTTGGCTTTCATAGTGCTATTTTTTCCCTACAGACATTTTTATTTATCTGAATTGCATTAGCTTTGAGTTAAAGGAAAGTGATAGGAAGGTTAAGATCAATTATCCTTCAGTCTGGAGAATGAAGTCATTGCTATACTCATGTTTCATGGACAGAATGCCAATGTGGCTATAAAAAAAATTGAGGTGATATCAGGCAGAGCCCTAGCATTGTCTCATTATTTACTGTAAGAGATTATCTGTTGTAAAATATCATGTTCAGCAAACATTGGAATTTTTTTCACTTTCCTATTATTATAAGGTGCTTCTTATTTTTAAATGTGTATTAGGATATATATATATATATATATATATGCAGCCAAACTGAAGAAAAATGGAATTCAAAGGTAAAACCCTATAGTCATAAATTGCTCTCTTTCTGACACATAACTCCTTCAACTTTATATTCCAAATGAGGAGAGTAGGTTGTTCTTTGTTTTCTCCCTTGTGTTGAATAGAAATGTAAATCTAACAGCAGCACAGACTCTTTGTGATGTTTTTATGTTCATAGCTAATTCTCACCAGACAGAATCCCAAACACTGCATAATCATTGTATGTGCAGTACTTCCTGGGGCAAAAGGATTGAACACAAGAGAAACAAAAGAAACCACCCAAGATGGGAGACAAATGTCACCCCCCCCAACAGGAAAACAGTCGTATGGCTATGTAATAATTAATTACTTTCACAGACCCAGTCTTGATAACCAGAGCTTCCCATCCTTTCATTTACTCACATTCTGATTAGGCATGATCCATTCCTTTGAAATGACTGGCATGTTCTGAACATACTTATGGCTTTCTGGCCTTGGTCCTACATTTCACTGAGGAGGGTAAACAGAGCTATCATGGAGTAGTGAAAAGAATATGGAATTATGCTTTAGAAAACACTGTTGTCTGTTATGGCTCTGGCAGTACTATATAGTGTTGGGTAAGACTCTTAACTCCCAGAGCTTTGGTTTCCTTATCTGCAGAAAAGCAGTTTTTGAGTAGATTGATTCAAAGAACTTTTCCAGCTCCGAGCATGTATCAAAATAACCGGGTCTGATAACAGCTAGGATTCATTGAACGTTCACTCCGTCTTGGATGCTGAGCTAAGCATTTTATGTATTAGTTTTCTCATTTAATTCGCATAACAACATTAGAAGGCGGTGTACAATCTCATGTCACAACTCATTTTGCTCTAGTTCTTTAATTATATAAACGTGGAGAAATATATGTGCTGTCTGATGATCCATCCTATTTTTGTAGCTTAAAGACTAGTCTTAAAGGAAAGAGGAAGGGAATTATGTTTGGTCCAATGCACATAGTTTCCCATATCTTAGGATTTAGAGATATCCGGAGTTTTTTTTCTTTTTCTTTACAAAAAACAACTAGGACAAAAGGAAAGAAAATTTATAGTAGTGAGATCCCTCCATCAACAAATAAACTGGAAGCCAGAGTCACGTATCTAGTTGCGTTGAGAGAAATGAGGAAGTTGGTGCCTTCAAGTAGAGACTTGGTCTGAGCCTATTTGAAGGGGCGCTGGGGGAATTTCAGGTAAGCTAAGGCAAGGTGTGGACGCACCAGTGGCTCAAATGTCTGAGAGTGAGAAAGATGATGCCTGGCCCCTAACTGTATGAAACTGTGAATTAGTAATAGAGTCGTTTGGAGGATTGGAATACCTAAATCAGCCCAGGGAGTTTGTTCTCATAATGAGCACCTAGGAAGTTCTTAAAATGCAGATACCTAGGCTGTAGCCTTCGGAAGCCCTGATTAAGTAATCTTTAGATCTGTCTCAGGAATGTGCATTTCTTTCTTTCTTTCTTTTTTTTTTTTAAGATTATTTGTTTATTTATTTGACACAGAGAGAGAGACAGCGAGAGAGGGAACACAAGCAGGGGCAGTGGGAGAGGGAGAAGGGAGAAGCAGCAGGCTTCCCACAGAGCAGGGAGCCCGATGCGGGGCTCCATCCCAGGACCCTGGGATCATGACCTGAGCCGAAGGCAGATGCTTAATGAATGAGCCACCCAGGTGCCCCAGGAATATGCATTTCTGATGAGCAGTCGAGGTGATTTAGATGCTGAAGGCCCTTTGTCATACTTGGGAAAACCATGGGAGGACATCAGAACCCGTCTAGAATGTACAGTGGATGATTAGGTATACTGAGTCCACCATCTGTGACTTAATTCTGCCAGGTGTAGGATCAAGAAGAAGGCATGCCAATCTATGGTACCTTTTTGTGTCATTCTAGGAAATGGCACCACTGTTTTTCGTTTGACTGGTGTGGGATAATATAATCTAGTTCACCAGAATATGATTATTAACTGCATGTGAGCTAGGTTATTTTTTATGTTTCTACAGAAAGAATTAACATGCAGTTGACCCCCTCGACCTCCCCAATACGCTGCAGTAATTTAGAGCTTCTCGACTAGGAAGGGAAAATCACTTTCCAGTCACTGGTTGGCATGGCAGATGGGACAGCTCGATGCTATGCTAACTACTCTCCATTACAAGCAGCCGAGTGGAACGCAGCGACAGGTGACTGAGACTGATGGGCAAAACAGGTACAGTAAGTGGTGACACTGCTCTAAGATGGGAGGTTTCACCAGAAGCACCCTCTGCAGTCTCCTGATTCAAAAAGAGGTAGCAGACTTGTGAGGCTGTTGTTTTCAGGCTGTACTCTTTGACGTCCATCTGGCGTTTGAAGTGAATGTTAATTAAAAAGTTGGCTGGAAACTGTCCCTTTAAAAAAAATGCTGCATCTTGATTCTGTGTAGCGGGTTCTCAAACATTAGCAATACCAGATTTTATATATTTTCTGGCTGGATTGTAAATTTTGAGCTCAATCTGCTTTTCAGGATAAAGCAGATATAAAATACTTTGATTTGAAGCATTATCGGACTCTTAGTCTGAAGACTTTTTTTTTTAAAAGAAGAAAATGAGATATCTAGTTACTATTGCCTTTTTAAAAAAAGTTTTATTTTGGAGAGAGAGAGAGAGAGAGAAAGACTGAGTGGGAGGGGCAGAGGGAGAAAGGAGAAAATCTCAGGCAGACTTGGCGCCAGATACAGGGCTCGATCTCATGACCCTGACACGACGACCTGAGCCAACGTCAAGCAAGAGTCCAACGTTTAACTGACTGAGCCACCCAGGTGCCCCTAGATACTGTTGTCTTTTGTGAGTGATTATCTGCGAGTGTAAATAGATATGTGGCCATTGTCTTTGTGTGTGAGTCTGTGTGTGTTAAGGTAACCTTTGTAAAAGTGATTTGGTTCACGGGCGCGTTCACGGGCGCCTGGGTGGCTCACTGGGTTAAGCATCTGCCTTTAGCTCAGGTCATGATCTCTAGGTCCTGGGATGGAGCCCCACCCTGAGCCCCAGGTCCCGCTCCTTGCTCAGCAGGGAGTCTGCTTCTTTCCCTCTTTGTCCCTCTCCCTGCTCCTGCTTTCTCTTTCTCTCTCAAATAAATAAGTAAAATCTTTTAAAAAGGAAAAAAGGGCACTTGGGTGGCTTAGTCATTGAGCATCTGCCTCCAGCTCAGGTCATGATCCTGGGGTCCTGGGATGGAGCCCCTTATTGGGCTCCCTGCTTGGCAGGAAACCTGCTTCTCCCTCTCTCACTCCCCCGGCTTGTGTTCCTTTTCTTGCTGTGTCTCTCTCTGTCAAATAAATAAATAAATAAAATCTTGGGGAAAAAAAAAAGAGTGAAGACAAAAAGTGATTTGGTTCATAATTGTGGAGGCAAACCTAAATATATAGCAATAAGATACTACACAGAGGTCCTTCATTTGATGGCTGCTATGTAGCTACTCAAGTGATAATTATAAAGATTATATATAAAAGATGGAAAAATGCTTATAGTGGTAAGGGGAAAAGATGGATGCCAAGTTTATATACATTATGGCTGAAAAAAAGATGCCTTTGGGAGAGGAAAAAATTATAATTACTTGGGTATGAGTGAGGCTTGGATTAGTTAGGGTGGTTTTCATGGCAAAGACCAGAAAACCCAATTCAAAACGACTGAAGCAATCAGGAGATTTGTTGTTCATATTACAAGAAGTTGGGCTCCAACATGATAGGACTCTGTTTCTCTGCTATTCTCTTGGCTCCTCTGTTCTCTAAGTGTGGCTTGTTCCGGGCTTCCCACTGCGATAGGATAGCGTGCAGAAGAAGGGAAGGCCGGGCCCCTCCTCATGTAGTTCACATAGAAAGAGCAAGGAAACCTTCCTAGAATTTCACACACACCCCCACCGACTTCCTCTTGCATTTCATTGGCCAAGACTGGATCACGTGTTCAACCCGCACTCTCTGGAAAGGAAAATTCAATGAACGCAACTGGGTAGTTTAATTAGGATGAATCCTGGAAGGCCTGGGGACTTTCCTGGCAGGAGGAAGTGAGGTAATTGTTGGGAGAACCAACAGGGTCTGCTAAGAAGTATAGTTGGAGTTTGACCTTGCATTTGGGAAACAATGCGGTTAAAAAATAGCAGGAAGTGGGGCGCCTGGGTGGCTCAGTGGTTTAAAGCCTCTGCCTTCAGCTCAGGTCATGATCTCGGGGTCCTGGGGATCGAGCCCCTCATCGGGTTCTCTGCTCAGCGGGGAACCTGCTTCCTCCTCTCTCTGCCTGCTTCTCTGCCTACTTGTGATCTTTGTCTGTCAAATAAATAAACAAAATATTAAAAAAAAAATAGCAGGAAGTACTTTAAAAAATTGTTCTGTGAAATGTTACATTTATTTTTCAGCTGAATCTAACTGAATCACATTTAGACCCTGATTTGATTGAAAAAGCTTATTTCCTTGTTTGAGGATGCTATTTGCAGATCTAGCAAATTTATGTCTGAAGTGAATAATTCCGTTATTATTAAGATACTGAAGTTAGCTCAATTGTGAGGTAGACACTTTTAATTCTAATTTTGAAGCTTTCCCCACTCCTGAATTAATTTGTAAAGAAAGCAGTCCTCTGAAATCTCTTCCTTGAGTCTGCATCATAAACAAGCATTTTGTTGTGCACGATGTGAACAATTCATTTAGTTGCCTTCTCTGTGGTTGGCACCTTGTTCAGGAAATGTTTGTTTTTTTTTTGCCTCTTTTGCATCTTATTTTTCCAGGGCAGTCTTCCCCCTACCCACTCCACTCCCTTTTCGTCCTGCAAGTCAGCCCAACAATACTAATAAAAATTTTATTGTATGCAAAGCACTAAAGTAATGAGATTTTTCC
>PISX010026636.1:0-24199 GCA_004024625.1 Mellivora capensis | reverse complement strand
ATGGCTCACCCACACCAGTACCCTGGACCCCTGTCCTTGGGGGCCCCCTCTGCAGTGCCACGGGTGCTGAAGCCCACCCAGACCCAAGTACTCGGGGCCTGCTAAGCCTTACTGGACCTCTTGGGCAGGCCCTCTGGGTCTAGAAGGCTCCCCCTGTCCCCCGCCCCCTGCCAGGCTGCCTCCTGGGGCCACTGGGGGAAGCATTCCAACCGGAGAGGAAACCCCCAGCGCCCCAGGTGGATGGCACGGTGGGTCAGGTGTACACTCGCCGTCTGCACGCCTCCCTCGGCCCTGGGCCAGTGCCTACTGGCACGCCCAGTCCCTTGCCAGGCTGCTTGCTCCTGGAGAGCTGGCGGCCTCCTGGCCCAGTGCCCCATTTCCTCCGGGACAGAGTGGGGAGGGAGGGAGGGAGGGAGGTGGTGGGGACCGGCCGGCGCAGGTGCGCAGGCCAGGGCCGCGTCGAGCGGGAAGGCGGGCCTGGCACCGGGGTCTGAGGCGGCCGCTTCCCCGGCGTGGGGCACACGCGCAAAGCGCTCGCAGCGGCGCCTGGCCTGGGACCCGCGCCTCGCCACGAGCCCGCTCTTGGGACCGGGCCCTTTCGGGCTGTGGCAGGGTCGGCCGCACCCTGGGAAACCCAGGCGTAGGAGTCCGGGGCGGGGAGGGGGCGGGGGCGGCGGGCGCGGGGCGGAGCCCACGTGACCAGGAACACCCCCCCCCCCCTCCTCCTCAGGGGCCTGGGAGGAGGAAAGTCCCTAGTATGGCGTGCGTGCCGGAGGCCAAGTGGTCCAGCGCCAGACGCGGCTAAGCCTTTTCTTGGTGCAGCGTTTCCTGCAGTGGCGGTGCAAGGTCACGGGGGCTAGGGTGCGCCTTAACCCATTCAGGGTCCAAGCACCCAGCCCGGAGGATCGGGGCTGGGTCCGAACTGTCAGGACTGGGGGCCGAAGGAGGCATTCCGACGGGCGGGGCGGGGCGGGTGCGGCCCGAAGCCCCACCCCACAACCCCGCCCACTGTGGCTCCACCCCCACTGAACCCGCCCTCCCCCCCCCCGCCCGCATTTAAAGGGCTCGTTCTCTCCGCAGCACAATCTCCGCTGTCTGCCTCACCCTCTGCGTGCGGAGGTGCCTGCAACTTTAATTAAGGGGCCGTCCCCTCGCCTGGGCTTCAGCACCGCCCCTCAGCTCCTCGCGCCTCAAAATGAGTAGCTCCCACTCCCGGGCCGGCCAGAGCGCGGCAGGCGCGGCTCCGGGTAGCGGTGCTGACACGCGAGACGCCGAGATGCCAGCCACCGAGAAGGACCTGGCAGAGGACGCACCGTGGAAGAAGATCCAGCAGAATACGTTCACGCGCTGGTGCAACGAGCACCTGAAGTGCGTGAGCAAGCGCATCGCCAATCTGCAGACGGACCTGAGCGATGGGCTGCGGCTCATCGCGCTGCTGGAGGTGCTCAGCCAGAAGAAGATGCACCGCAAGCACAACCAGAGGCCCACCTTCCGCCAGATGCAGCTTGAGAACGTGTCCGTGGCGCTCGAGTTCCTGGACCGCGAGAGCATCAAGCTCGTGTCCATCGGTGAGGGCGCGGGTCGCTCCCGCGGCACGGGGAGGTCGAGGTTGAGGGCGGGGGCTCCACGCGTCCTCCTTTCTCTCTTGGGCCAGCCCCTCCTAGCTAGGTCCCCCCAGCCCCGGCGCTGCCCCCCGGGGCCCCTGGGCTCCAACACACAGGCCTCGAGAACAAAGGCGCGCTGGCAGGCTGGCCGGGCGTGCAGACCGCTACGCGCCCCCGCCCGCCGCACCCCGGCTGGCCCGCGCCCAGGCTGAGCTCACATCCTCCGCAGGCCGCGCCCCCGCCACTGCACCCGCGGTGGGAGAGGGCCTGCGGAAGGCGGGCACCGGCCGCAGGGCTCTGGCCCTGCGCCCGGTGCCCCATCCCTGAGGAGGGGGAGTCCCAAACTCTCCAGCCCCCACTCCCTTCCGCAGTTTGGGAAGGGCCCTCTGGCCTTCAGGCGCTCCTGTGGTTCCCACACAGGGTGTTGGAGCTTGTGAGTCCCATTGTCTAGGGCTCTTGGCTTTTTTTGGCTCTGAGAGATGGGTCCTAACATTGCAGATGGCTCCAACCCCCCAGTTTAGATCTCCCCTCGGGAAACTTGGGGCCAGAGAGGACCGCCGCTAGCAAAAGGGCACTGAGGGGGACTGGTTTGTAGTCCACTCAAACATCAAGACACTGTTGAGCGTGGGCCAAACTCTTGCTTCCACTTAGGACTTGCTTTTCCGCATCTAGAGTGCACGAGCTTCTTGGGAGGTACTCCAGCATGCACTGGGCTCGTGGCCAACCCAGTGTCGTGTCACTGGGCTGGTGAGGCTGCACCGACGACCTTCTGCGACATCCCGGGCTCTTCTCAGGGTGGGGGCTGTTCAGGGACCTGCACCAGAACTGGTGACCCCAGGGCGGTGTGATACCGTGGAAGGAGAAGAGCTTTCTTTTCTTTACCGTTCTTCCAGTTGTCCTTAAGGCCATGAGCCTTGTTGAGCCGGAGAGTCTGAGGGACACAGGATTCAGGTGCCCCCAGCCACTCAGCGGGCAGGTCTCCAGGGCCCCACCTCTTTCTCTGGAACGCCAGTCGGGGCTGAGGCCCACCCCTCAGTCCCAGCCTCAGTCTAGCCAAGCTGAGTCATCTCTGAGTCTTGGGTGGGGGGGCAACCGGATGTGGGGAGGCAGGCCACACCCCAGCTGTCTGGGGGGGGTCTCCTCCTCCCTCCTCCCTTCTTCTCCTCCTCTAGTGAGCTGGCTGGAGCAGGCCTCGTTCCCAGAGCTTTGCCATATAAGGCAAAAAAATGTTGGAAAGCAGCAGTGATTAGGGGAGGGAGGGGGCAGGCTAGCCCCGGGGCTGGGGAAACGGGGTGGGATGAGGCGGGGCCATCCAACCAGGCTGTCTCCCAACCCTGGGCCCCGGTTCTCTGCCCTCCCTCTTTTGTGAGGGGTGTGAGGAGGGCTTAGGCTGGCCTCCTATGGACCAGGGGGAGGGCCCAGCCCAACCCACTAAGGCTGATGCGCTTGGCCTTGTGTGTCCCACGTCCCCTCAGGACTCTGGACGGGGTGGGGGGGGCGCTACTAGGAAGCTCTGGCTGGTCCTGTGCTCTTGGTCTTCTCTGAACCTTCCAGTCACCCCTAGCCTGAAGCCCCTTCTCCACCAGCCCCGCCTGATCTTTGGGGCCATACTCGAGGCAGTAGAGGCGGTAGTGCCGAACCTGGGACCGACCTCAGTCTGGGAGCAGGGAGGCTGCTTTGAGCAGCTCAGCCGGTCCTCGAGGTCCTTCCTGCCGGATTCGGAGGCTGCCCACCGCTGACAGCCCTTTCGGTGGTGTCCGTCCCCTTCCTCCTACCCTCAAGTTGACTCATCAGACAAGTGTTTTCTCTTGATTTTGGGGGGGTGCAGGACTCCAGTGTCCCTCAGAAAGCCCTCCCCCTTCCAGGGTCCCACCCTTAGGAAGCTGAGACCCAGAAGTGCCTTGGGTGGGGCCCAGAGCCTGGAGGGGTTGCCAGGGTGACAGGGTGCTAGGTGCCCGCCCTAACCACTTCCCCTGTGGTGAGCGTGGCCGCCACCCGCCTGAGGTCCGGTGCCCGGCTAGGTGGTGAGGGGGGCAGGCGGTGGCGGGCGAGCTCTGCTGAGGCAGCAGGACTCGGACCCCACCCATGGCTTCTGCTACCCCAGCTCCCAAGCTGGGGCCCTGAGTGCCCCACCCAGGCTCATCAGTTCTGCCTTTGTCCTCCTGGGGCTGGGCCAGGGGGTCCCTGGAATGTGCCCTGACCATCACCCTGGGTGTCATAGGGCCCAACCGTGGATTCCTTTGTCCTCAGCCCCGCCCTCCCCAGGCTTGCTCTGGGTTAGGGTCTGTGGGAGGTGGAGGCGAACTGAGGAAGTGGGGGTGGGGCTCACATCCTCCCCTCGAAGGGTCCTTGCCTAACGCCTCTACTTCCCCTGCCTGCTGTGGCCCTCCACCCAGCCTGAGGCAACAGTTTTCTTTCCCAACTGCCCCAAGGGCAGCCTTCCTCTTCCTCGGCGCCCCCACCCCCCCACCCCGTCAGGTCGGGGGTCTCCTCTCTGCTCTTGCTGGGTTCTGGGTTCACGCTGCTGCTCCTGCCCGCTTCCCTGGGGAGCCCTGGAGATGGGCCACTGAGAAGCACTTTGGGGGAAGGGGGATCCTCCAGAGGCCTCCCTGGGCCCTCTCTGCAGCCTGGGTCTGTTGTCGGTCCTTCCTCCAAGCCCCCTGTCCCAAGGGCCTCCAGCAACACCGCTGTCCCCACGTGTCAACGGGGGGGGGTCTCCCCCCTTCCCAGAAGTCTCCTTCATCTCCTTTGCTCCCCACAGAGACCCTGAGCAGATCGGGCAGGACCCCCAGGCCACCCCCTCGGGGAGCCTCTCCCTCCTCCCTGGGGACTGCCTGCTGCCATGCTCTGTGCCGCCCGTGAGGGGCGCGACAGCCTGTGCGCCTGAGCGCGTGGGGATGCCCGTGGCCGGCCCCCTGCCCGCTCAGCGCTGCCACTCGTCCTCCGCACAGACAGCAAGGCCATCGTGGACGGGAACCTGAAGCTGATCCTGGGCCTCATCTGGACCCTGATCCTGCACTACTCCATCTCCATGCCCATGTGGGATGAAGAGGAGGACGAGGAGGCCAAGAAGCAGACGCCAAAGCAGCGTCTCCTGGGCTGGATTCAGAATAAGCTGCCGCAGCTGCCCATCACCAACTTCAGCCGGGACTGGCAGAGTGGCAGGGCCCTGGGCGCCCTCGTGGACAGCTGTGCCCCAGGTGAGGGGGGAGGGGGAGACCGCCTGCTAGGGGGGCCCGCGGGTGCCTCCCCTTACCTCACAGCCTTCCTTGTGCCACAGGCCTGTGTCCTGACTGGGACTCGTGGGACGCCAGCAAGCCTGTGAACAACGCGAGGGAGGCTATGCAGCAGGCCGACGACTGGCTGGGCATCCCTCAGGTAGCCCCTGCCAGGCTGCCTGGGGCCCTCTGGGGCACTGTGGTGCCCATGGGGACCGGTGTCGCATGGCTTGGAGGTCATATGGCTCTTGCTGCCGTCTGTGACAGGTGATCACACCTGAGGAAATCGTGGATCCCAATGTGGACGAGCACTCCGTCATGACCTACCTGTCCCAGTTCCCCAAGGCCAAGCTGAAGCCAGGAGCCCCCCTGCGGCCCAAACTGAACCCCAAGAAAGCCCGAGCCTACGGGCCAGGTGAGCCGTCGGGCTGGGGATGCCCTGGGTGCTGACCTCACCCCTGCAGGACTTGGAGGTCTTGGGAACTCTTCGGTCACGCGGGGGCTACGTTATCAAATGCCCCCTCAGCGTCCAGCCAATGGGTCCGGGCTGGCCAAAACTGGCCACTGGGCTAGAAGTGCCGAGCGCAGGGTAGAGTGAAGTCAGGGAGGGACGACCCAGCCAAGCGACTGTCAACAGAGACAAAACCCAGCCAGGGTGTGGCATGGGAGCCAGGGCCAGGTAGACCCAAGCAAGAGTTCCAGAAAACAGACCTAGGCCTGTCCCACAGCAAGAATGCAGCTGGGCAGAGACTCGGCTGTGTGTGCTGCGCCGGGGTTCACTCGGAATCGGGGCACCCAGTTCAGAGCATTCCCGATGGGGTGACGGCAGGGAGGAGTGCTGGCCTGGGGGAGGCGGTGCGCCGGGGCGAGGAGACGCTCCCGCGAGCCGGCTCCGAGCTGCCAGCGCCTGCCCGGCAGGCATCGAGCCCACGGGCAACATGGTCAAGAAGCGCGCAGAGTTCACGGTGGAGACCAGAAGCGCCGGCCAGGGGGAGGTGCTGGTGTACGTGGAAGACCCGGCCGGCCACCAGGAGGAGGTAGGGCTGCTGTCAAGCAGGTGGCAGCGTGTGGCGGGGCCTTTGCCCGGAGCGGGGACTCATGTGCTCCTTCCTGCCGCAGGCAAAGGTGATTGCCAACAATGACAAGAACCGAACCTTCTCTGTGTGGTACGTGCCTGAGGTGACTGGGACTCACAAGGTAAGCCCTCAGCCCAGGGGCAGGCCGCCAGGGGAGGCAGTGGCTGGAAGGCCCTGACCCTGCCCTCACCGTCCGCTCCTCCTGGGGACAGGTCACCGTGCTCTTTGCCGGCCAGCATATCGCCAAGAGTCCCTTCGAGGTGTATGTGGACAAGTCCCAGGGCGATGCGAGCAAAGTGACCGCCCAGGGCCCTGGCCTGGAGCCCAGTGGCAACATCGCCAACAAGACCACCTACTTTGAGATCTTCACGGCAGGTGAGGGGGCCGTTGCTGGGGCCGGCCCGTCCGGGAGGAGCGCGCCGGGGGGCCGGGACCGGGTGGGGAGCTGAGCTGTGGTCCCTTGTGGCAGGAGCCGGCACGGGGGAGGTGGAGGTCGTGATCCAGGACCCGACGGGACAGAAGGGCACTGTGGAGCCTCAGCTGGAGGCCCGGGGTGACAGCACGTACCGCTGCAGTTACCAGCCCGCCATGGAGGGGGTCCACACGGTGCACGTCACCTTCGCGGGCGTGCCCATCCCTCGCAGCCCCTACACGGTCACTGTCGGCCAAGGTAGGCCGGTCCCAGCTGCCCCCAGGCGGGGGCGCTGTAGACTGGGCCTCCCTGGGGAGGGGGCAGCTAGGGCGAGCCGCGCTCCCGCCCCTGGCCTGGGCCTCTGTGCTTCCACTGTCTGGGCTCTCTCTCGTCCCCTGCTGGGGCCCTTCCTCCTCTTCTCTCGCCCTCCTCCGTCTCTCTTCTCCACGCTCTCACCTTCGGAAGAGCCCGCTCCAGCTGTTTAGAACCCTGCTGCTCTCTGCTCTGCCCACAGGGTCTACGGTACTTGGATCTGTCTTCCTCTGGGAGGGGACGGGCTGGGCGGGGGGCCCGCGGCTGGCATGCAGTGGCTGGGAGGAGGCCCGGCCTACAGATACGGGGGTCATGGTTCTTCACTGTCCTGGGGGGACCATGTTTGGAGGGACCCCCCGGTTCTGATGGCCCAGCCCTATGGGAGGAAAGGGTGGGGCCACCCAGGGCCAGCTCCCAATGGCTTAGCTGGCCCTGTCCCCACAGCCTGTAACCCAGGTGCCTGCCGTGCCGTTGGCCGGGGCCTCCAGCCCAAGGGGGTACGCGTGAAAGAGACCGCGGACTTCAGGGTGTACACAAAGGGTGCTGGCAGTGGGGACCTGAAGGTCACTGTGAAGGGTCCCAGTAAGTTGGGCTGCAGCTGGGATGGGTGGCAGTGGCCCTGGGATGGCTGCTGGGCAGGCCTGAGGCCCTCCCTTGTCTTGGGCAGAGGGCGAGGAGCGTGTGAAGCAGAAGGACCTGGGGGACGGCGTCTACGGCTTCGAGTACTACCCTCTGGCCCCCGGCACGTACACTGTCACCATCACGTGGGGCGGCCAGAACATCGGGCGCAGGTGAGGCCGCAGGCAGAGCCCTCAGAGCCCAGGCAGCAGGCTTCTCCCCTGCTGGGCCCTCCCACTCCCGCGTGTGGCTCTCTTTTCACAGTCCCTTTGAGGTGAAGGTGGGCACGGAGTGTGGCAATCAGAAGGTGCGGGCCTGGGGCCCCGGGCTGGAAGGTGGCGTCGTTGGCAAGTCAGCGGACTTCGTGGTGGAGGCCATCGGGGACGACGTCGGCACCTTGGGTGAGTTGGAGGCTGGGGACAGAGGGTAATGAGGCCACTGCACTGAGGCTCTGGGGCGCTGATGGGACTGGTGGCTGTTGTCAGGCTTCTCGGTGGAGGGCCCATCACAGGCCAAGATTGAATGCGACGACAAGGGTGACGGTTCCTGTGATGTGCGCTACTGGCCCCAGGAGGCCGGTGAGTACGCCGTGCACGTCCTGTGCAACAGCGAGGACATCCGCCTCAGCCCCTTCATGGCTGACATCCGCGAGGCGCCCCAGGACTTCCACCCAGACAGGGTAAAGGGCATGGGCTGCCGCCCTGGCTCTCGGCCTCCTTCTGCCTCTGCTTAGGGACTTGGGAGGCCTGGCTGGGCTGGTATCCCCAACGGTGTGTTCATGCCGCTCTGGGTCCTTGGGGGCCTGCACTTGGTCCCCTGAGATCGGGCGTGTCTCTCATCAGGTGAAGGCACGCGGGCCTGGACTGGAGAAGACAGGTGTGGCTGTCAACAAGCTGGCCGAGTTCACGGTGGACGCCAAGCACGGTGGGAAGGGCGCGCTCCGGGTCCAAGTCCAGGTGGGGTGCCCATCTGTGCTGGGAGTGGTGAGGTGGGGTGGGCGGGTGCCCAGGCCTGGCAGCGGGCTGCCCATTCCTACCTGCTTTCCAGGACAACGAGGGATGCCCCGTGGAGGCCGCGGTCAAGGACAACGGCAACGGCACTTACAGCTGCTCTTACGTGCCCAGGAAGCCCGTGAAGCACACGGCCATGGTGTCCTGGGGCGGCGTCAGCATTCCCAACAGCCCCTTCCGGGTGAGCGGCCCTGTAGCCCGTCTCCCTTGGCTGCCTGCTTCGTGCCTGGCCCGGCTCTGTTGGCCAGAACTCACACCGTACGTTTCCCCCAAGTCAAGTGTACGGCTTGGTGCTTTTGAGGACATTGGGAGGTAGACAGCAGCGGTCACAGCTAAAGGTTAGGACATGTGCATCATCTGAACCAGAAAGTCCTCTACCCTCCAACGCGCCATCCCCCGGCCCGAAGCAAGCACTGAGCTGCGCGCTGGCTGTGCGGGTGGCCTGTCCCGGGCGGCTGCTGTGGATGCGTCCAGAGGTGGCCTTTTGTAGCTGGTTGCTGTCATCGTGGGTCACCCAGGCTGCCGCTCGAGGCAGAACTTCCCGCCGCTTGCGGCCCGAGTGACAATACCGCGGTGTGGGTGGACCGCGTGGGTGTTTTGCCGTGAATGACACCCCGGGAACGTTCGAGGACACGCGTTCGTGGGGGTGCGCGAGCGCCCCTGTCCTGACACGTCCGTACATCGATGTACGACAGTCGGCAGTCGCGTTCTGTGGAACGGCCTGAGGAACCACCAAACTGCTTACTGTTCAGTGTGCTTGAAGGCAGTGAGGAGAAAAGCCTTGCCTCTCCTCCAGGCTGCTCATGCCCTCGCACTTGCCGCTGTGCCCTACAGGTAAATGTGGGAGCCGGGAGCCACCCAAACAAGGTCAAGGTATACGGCCCGGGAGTGGCCAAGACCGGGCTCAAGGCTCATGAGCCAACTTACTTCACCGTGGATTGCACCGAGGCCGGCCAGGGTAAGGCCCTGCCCCGAGCGGGACGGCGAGCGGGGGGACAGTCCGATGCCAGAGTCTGATGCCAGCCTCTGCTCCCACCCCCCACCGCAGGTGATGTGAGCATCGGCATCAAGTGCGCCCCTGGCGTGGTGGGCCCCACTGAGGCCGACATTGACTTTGACATCATCCGTAATGACAATGACACCTTCACAGTGAAGTACACGCCCCGCGGAGCCGGGAGCTACACCATCATGGTCCTCTTTGCTGACCAGGTGGGTGCTGCGGCTCCCAGCCCCTAACAGTGCTGCGCCTTGGGCCATGGCTGTGCCCTGATCCCGACTCCTCCCACCCCCTGCAGGCCACACCCACCAGTCCCATCCGCGTCAAGGTAGAGCCCTCCCACGACGCCAGCAAGGTGAAGGCCGAGGGCCCTGGCCTCAGTCGCACTGGTGAGCATGGGCAGCACCCGGTGGGGCAGTCGGGGGGACCACAAGGAGGCCAGGGGTGAGGTGCGCTTACGTGGCCACCGTGTTGCCTCAGGTGTTGAGCTTGGCAAACCCACCCACTTCACGGTCAATGCCAAAGCTGCTGGCAAAGGCAAGCTGGACGTCCAGTTCTCAGGGCTGGCCAAGGGGGACGCAGTGCGTGATGTGGACATCATCGACCACCATGACAACACCTACACGGTCAAGTACTCTCCTGTGCAGCAGGTGCTTCTCACGCACTCAACTACGCCTACTGAGCGCGTGGGCTTCCTCGAGTGCTGGGCTGGGTGGGCTGCTCTGGAGGGCTTCCTGCCTACTCTCGATACCCACCTGGGACAGAGCCAGCACGGAATGGAAGGCTGGGGGCAGGGCAGTGAAGCCCGTGTTTCTCTCACCCTTCACCCTCTGTGCCTAAGTGGGGAAGACACGGGCCAGGGAGACCAAGGTCCTAACTCATGCCTGTGCCTCTCTGTGCCCTTTCCAGGGTCCAGTGGGCATCAGTGTCACTTATGGAGGGGATCCCATACCCAAGAGCCCCTTTTCGGTGGGGGTGTCTCCAAGCCTAGACCTCAGCAAGATCAAGGTGTCTGGCCTGGGAGAGAGTAAGTAGCCAGGACTCGTTCACAGTCACTGAGGCTGCCCCAGGGGCTGCTTTGGCTGGATGTCATCGTTCTCTCCCTGGTTCTGTCATCTCAACAGAAGTGGACGTCGGCAAAGACCAGGAGTTCACAGTCAAATCGAAGGGTGCTGGTGGCCAAGGCAAAGTGGCGTCCAAGATCACAGGCCCCTCGGGCACAGCAGTGCCCTGCAAGGTGGAGCCGGGCCTGGGGGCTGACAACAGCGTGGTACGCTTTGTGCCCCGAGAGGAGGGGCCCTATGAGGTCGAGGTGACTTACGACGGTGTGCCTGTGCCCGGCAGCCCCTTTCCTGTGGAAGCCCTGCCCCCCACCAAACCTAGCAAGGTAACTGGGGTGTGGGGGCCCACCTCCTCTTTTCCAGGCTCACCCTCCCTGTTTCTCATTTCTGTCCTCATGACCCATGGCCCTGCATGGGCCCAGCTGGGCTCCTAGCTCATGGGAGAGGGTAGCCAGAACACGAGAAGGGAGATGGGCAGTTGGGCTGGGGGCCGGGGGTCGGGGGTCATGGGTGTGACGCAGGTTGGGCTCCTGACCTGCCCCTCTTCCTGCAGGTGAAGGCGTTTGGGCCCGGGCTGCAGGGGGGCAGTGCAGGCTCCCCTGCCCGCTTTACCATCGACACCAAGGGTGCCGGCGTGGGTGGCCTGGGCCTGACCGTGGAGGGCCCCTGTGAGGCCCAGCTCGAGTGCCTAGACAATGGAGACGGCACGTGCTCCGTGTCCTACGTGCCCACCGAACCCGGGGACTACAACATCAACATCCTCTTCGCTGATACCCACATCCCCGGCTCCCCGTTCAAGGCCCACGTGGTTCCCTGCTTCGACGCATCCAAAGTCAAGTGCTCGGGCCCCGGGCTGGAGCGAGCCACGGCCGGGGAGGCGGGCCAGTTCCATGTAGACTGCTCGAGCGCGGGCAGCGCGGAGCTGACCATCGAGATCCGCTCAGAGGCGGGGCTGCCGGCCGAGGTGCACATCCAGGACCACGGCGATGGCACACACACCATCACCTACATCCCGCTCTGCCCTGGGGCCTACACCGTCACCATCAAGTACGGCGGCCAGCCTGTGCCCAACTTCCCCAGCAAGCTGCAGGTGGAGCCCGCCGTGGACACCGCGGGCGTCCAGTGCTACGGGCCTGGGGTCGAGGGCCAAGGTGAGGCTTCGCCATGGGGCGTGGGGGCGGAGGGGCCCCAGCGCCGCTAGGGCCCCTGGAGCCCCATGCCTCCCCGCTGTGCCTGCCCCTGCAGGTGTCTTCCGAGAGGCCACCACTGAGTTCAGCGTGGACGCCCGGGCTCTGACCCAGACCGGAGGGCCACACGTCAAGGCTCGCGTGGCCAACCCCTCGGGCAGCCTGACCGAGACCTACGTGCGGGACCGTGGTGACGGCACATACATTGTGGAGTACACGCCATATGAGGACGGTAGGCGCCGGGGCTCTGGGCTTCCAGGGCACGGGGCTTGAGAGACGGGGCGGCGTCGGCTGCCCCTGACCTGGCCCGCCCTCCTCTAGGACTCCACTCTGTGGACGTGACCTACGACGGCAGCCCCGTGCCCAGCAGCCCATTCCAGGTGCCTGTGACCGAGGGCTGTGACCCTTCCCGAGTGCGTGTCCACGGGCCAGGGATCCAGAGCGGGACCACCAACAAGCCCAACAAGTTCACCGTAGAGACGAGGTGAGCGGGCGCCTGGGAGGCAGGGGCTGCGACGGGCCTTGCAGCCCCAGGAGATAACGGGCTGTCCATTTGGACTAGGGGAGCCGGCACTGGCGGCCTGGGCCTGGCTGTAGAGGGCCCCTCCGAGGCCAAGATGTCCTGCATGGATAACAAGGACGGCAGCTGTTCGGTCGAATACATCCCATACGAGGCGGGCACCTACAGCCTTAACGTCACCTACGGGGGCCACCAAGTACCAGGTGAGGAGGCGGGGTAGCTAGGGCTGGCCTCGGACTGTGTGCTGGCCCTTGGCTCTCGCACACAGCGGTCCTCCTCCTTCGCTCCACAGGCAGTCCTTTCAAGGTTCCTGTGCATGACGTGACAGATGCATCCAAGGTCAAGTGCTCTGGGCCTGGCCTGAGCCCTGGCATGGTCCGTGCCAACCTCCCTCAGTCCTTCCAGGTAGACACAAGCAAGGCTGGTGTGGCCCCGTTGCAAGTCAAAGTGCAGGGGCCCAAAGGTGAGCGTTTGAGTGACTGGGAGTGGGTGGCCATGGAGCCAGTGCCCAGGGACAGAGGACCACCAGGAAACAGGACTCGGCCACTGAGCAGATGTGGCAGGAGGGAGGGCGGGCAAGGCTCTAAGATGGCCCCCAGACTAGTACGTGGTGTCGCAGCAGCTCAGGACCATTCCCAGGGAAGGGCAGGTGAGGGCAAAGCAAGGTTGAGGCCTGGGGTGGGAGCGGAGGGCCCATCCAGCCAAAGCTTGGGTGGTCCAGTGTGGTGGGGCCGGGGGGCCCCGGGAAACTGGCTGAGTCTCTCCCTGGGACTGGGACCAGGCCTGGTGGAGCCTGTGGACGTTGTGGACAACGCTGATGGCACCCAGACCGTAAACTACGTGCCCAGCCGGGAGGGGCCCTACAGCATCTCCGTGCTGTACGGGGAGGAGGAGGTTCCCCGCAGGTGAGAGGCGGGGCCTGCTGCCTGTGGGAAGGGGCCCAGGGCCGAGCACCGATTCTTCCTGACCATTCACGTAACACCCCGACCCAACAGCCCCTTCAAGGTCAAAGTGCTCCCTACGCATGATGCCAGCAAGGTGAAGGCCAGCGGCCCCGGGCTCAATACTACTGGTGTGCCCGCCAGCCTGCCTGTGGAGTTCACCATCGATGCAAAGGACGCGGGAGAGGGCCTGCTAGCCGTCCAGATCACGGTGAGCTGGCTGCCTGGGCGGCCACCTGGCTCGGCCAGCTTGCGGCTCTGACCACAGAGAAGGCAGGGGATGCGAGGGACCTAGGCCAGTGCAGTGCACAGCACAGGGCACGCGACTGGGATGAGCGGACCAGTCTGGGGCTGTGGTCTCCTTGGCAGCCGGGCCAGTGAGGCCTCTAGGGTGGTGGCAGTGGACACAGGCCTCTCCGTGCACGTGACCCAAGCCGTGGGTGCCTCATCTGGCCCACCAGTAGTGTTCTTCTCATGGGTCAGTTATAAGACTAGGACCTTGAGATCCTCCAGGGGAGCTCCTGCTAGTGCTGGAGCAGGGCCCCGGGGTGGAGGGCGGGAGCCAAGAGGTGGTCATGGCCATACAGCAGGGTGGGCCCCAGGCTCCCCGGCCCCCACCTGTCTCGCGGGGGTGCATCTGGGATTTGGGACTTCCCTTCCGGATCCCGGCTGTGGCCGAGTAAAGGACGGACGACTCCGGGTGCAGGCAGCCCTGTTGAGCCATGGCAGTCAAGGGACTCGGAGGCTGTCCCCTTGGTGTCTGCTCCTCCGAGAGGCTCGGAGGCTCTCAAGCTGACCGCCCACCCCCCCGCACTCCGCCGTGCAGGACCCCGAGGGCAAGCCCAAGAAGACGCACATCCAAGACAACCACGACGGCACGTACACCGTGGTCTACGTGCCAGACGTGACGGGCCGCTACACCATCCTGATCAAGTACGGCGGCGACGAGATCCCCTTCTCCCCGTACCGCGTCCGGGCCGTGCCCACCGGGGACGCCAGCAAGTGCACCGTGACAGGTGAGCCAGCCCGCCGGCGGCCGCGGCGCTCAGCACGGGGCTTGGGTGTGCCTGTGTGCCAGGGCTCGCTGCTTGGGGCGGCGTGTGGGAGTGGGGGCCGCCCCCTTGAGTGACTCACCTGACCTTTCTCCTTGCTCTCTGCCCTCTCACCTCAGTGTCAATCGGAGGTCACGGGCTAGGTAAGCTGCTTGCTGGGGCCACTCCCGATGCCCCTCCTGCCCAGAGGGCAGCTTCCTTTTCCTCTCCCGGGCTGACTCCCGGGGCAGTCCCAGCTGCAGCTCTCGGCAGGGACGGGGGGCTGGACGGTTAGTGCCCAGGGCGGCCTCCAGAGTGGAGCGTGAGTGCTCCGGCCCTCCCTCTCGCTGGGCCTCCGTTTCCCCATCCGAGATGTCGGGTTGCAGCTGAGAGCTTTGGGGTGAGGTGCGTCCTGAAAAGCACCCCACTGGGGACTCTGGGGTCTGGGGATCTTGGCCCCCTGGGGAAGCCCCGGGGGCGGGCAGCAGGCCCTGCCTTCTTCTCACTTCGTCCTTCCGTGGCAAGGGCTCCTGCGTGGGCTGAGGGGACAAGGGGTCTCCCCTTAGCAGTGGGAGTCCCCGGCCCTGGCCAGATCCACAGACCTCCAGCCCCATCTCCCGGGGGCCTGTGTGTCCCCGGTGGGGGGAGGTACAGACCGCATGAGTGGGCGGGGCGGGCTGGTAGTGCAGTAGCGGCAGCGTCGCCTGCTTGGGCGGGTAGCATGGCAGGGCCCAGCCCAGCCTCAGAGCCCCAAAGTGCACTCGGCGGCCCGCCCGCCCTCCCTGCCTCCTTCCCTCTCCCTGCCCTCCACCCCCCACCCCCAGCAGTGACGTTATTTGCATAGTGCCCAACCAGGCATGGACGTTCTCCGGCTTGGGCATGGGAGGGGAGCTCTAGCCCCAGCCAGGGACGCCCCTAAGAGGTGACAGTTACCTGGGAACCTCTGGAGGCTGCAGGCCTGGAGCTTGGGTGAGGTGGCCAGGACAAGATTTAGAGGGTGGTGAGGGTCTCGGGACAGGGCTCCAGTGGCTCGGAAGGACAGGTTCCAGGATCTCCGAAGACAGGCATGCGTGCCTAGGGCAGGGGAGCAGGGCCAAGACTTGGCCAGAAGAGTGGTCGCGGTTTACGTGGCTACTGTGTGCAGAACGGAGGCAGAGAGCCCGGCAGGGGAGCTGAAGTCACCTTCGGATCAGTTGTAGTGGTGGCTTGGGCCAGGCTGGTGGTGATGCGGCTTAAGCCAACTCGGGAAGTGTAGTGTGAGGGCCGGGCGGCCGAGACCTGCCGATGGACTGGGCGGGCAGGGGGAGCAGCTGGACGGACCGTGAAGGCAGGGCCCAAGCCGCGAGCTGGGTGGCGGGCCAGATCACGAGCTGAGAGCGGGGGTGGGTGACAGGGCAGGCAGCAGGTGGCCCAGTCTGGGGCTGGAGAGAGCCTAGCATGGCAGGAGCCCTTGGGCAGGGGTACCCCTCCAACGGCCCTCAAGCGGGTCCAGTGCTCCCCGCTGCTTCCCCGCAGGAAGCGCCCTCACCGCCAGGCCTTGCAGCCACAGCACCCCCCCAGCCTTCACGGGAGAGCTCAGACCATAACGTCACTGTCCCTCCCCTTTCCTCGGGCACTCTGGGGCCCTCGAGGCTGCTAGCAGTGGTGGCTGTGGCTTGGGCCTCCCGTCCCCGTCTCCGCCGGGTGCTGCCGCTGCCTGCTGTGCGTGCTGCTTGGGCGCTAATCCCCGCTGCCTCCCCGCTCCCGGCTCCCCGCCTATGCCGCGCCCGGCCGCCCCCTCCCCTCCAGCCTGCGGTCGAGCGCACGTTCTCAGTCGTCAGGAAACTCCACTTTCGCCTTCAGGCCTGGGGGGCGGGAGGCCAGTGTCACGCCCCCACCTCCACGCTGCTGCAGGACCCTGCCGCACCGCACCCGCACGCCGCACTGGGGCCCAGGGCCAGCTGGTGTTGGTCCACGGCACTGGTCGAGGCTGAGTTGGCAGGGGAGGTGGTGGCGACCGCTCGTGTCCCAATGGCAGCGGTGGCCTCTTGGGCCTCCAGGCCCCTTCCTTTCTCCCAGACACCTGTGTGCCACCCATCGGGCCTTTCCCACGTAGGGCTATCCCCAAGACAGGACTCCCTGGCTTGAGGCGGCTCTGGGGAACCTTTTCCTGGCTTCTGAGAAACCACTCACCGTCCCAGCTTTGGGGGGGTGGGGGCAGGGCAGGGGCGGCTGCGCTTGGTGGCAATGAGAGGTGGCAATGAGAGGCCTGGGCGGGTGGCAGGCAGATGGGAACAGCTCTGGTGCGGAGCTCACACGCCGGCCCCCCCTTTGGGGACCCGCCCCGCCCCACCAGGTGCTGGCATTGGCCCCACCATCCAGATTGGGGAGGAGACGGTCATCACGGTCGACACCAAGGCGGCAGGCAAAGGCAAGGTGACCTGCACCGTGTGCACACCCGATGGCTCGGAGGCGGACGTGGACGTGGTAGAGAATGAGGACGGCACCTTTGACATCTTCTACACAGCTCCCCAGCCGGGCAAATACGTCATCTGCGTGCGCTTTGGTGGCGAGCACGTGCCCAACAGCCCTTTCCAAGTGACGGTCAGGAGGGGCAGGAGTTGAGGGGTCCCGATGGAGCCGGCCCTGTCCCTGCCCTCTGTGACACCAGACTCTTCCCCTCTTGTGTTGCTCCACAGGCTCTAGCCGGGGACCAGCCCGCGGCGCAGCCCCCGCTTCGGCCTCAGCAACTGGCCCCACCTTACACCTACGCCCAGGGAGGCCAGCAGACCTGGGTACGGCCTCAGCTGCCTCATTCAGGCTCTCCTGGCCCGAGGGGACGCTCGGGGGCTGGCCAACGGGGTGTCCCGTGAGGCCCCATCCTGCCGTGCCTGAGGAGGGACCCTCAGATCCTTCCCTGGGGACTTCCTCCCCTTCTGCGACCCCTCATTTGGGCCCTCTGTCTGCACTGCAGGCCCCAGAGAGACCCCTAATGGGTGTCAATGGATTGGACGTCACCAGCCTGAGGCCCTTCGACCTTGTCATTCCCTTCACCATCAAGAAAGGCGAGATCACGGGTGAGTGGGAGCAGGAGGGAGCTTGGGAGTCACAGGGGCCAGGCTTTGCCAGCGGGAGCCCTGACCCTGGCCGCACCACCCCGCAGGGGAGGTAAGGATGCCCTCGGGCAAGGTGGCACAGCCGGCCATCACCGACAACAAGGATGGCACCGTGACCGTTCGCTACGCGCCCAGCGAAGCTGGCTTGCACGAGATGGACATCCGCTACGATGACATGCACATCCCAGGTGTGCCTCTGGCCCGCTGGCCCTGCCTCACGAGGGGCGGGGGGCCTGGGGAGGTGACGCAAGACCCCATTCCCCACGGCCCCTTTTCCTGCCTCAGGAAGCCCCCTGCAGTTCTACGTGGATTACGTCAACTGTGGCCACGTCACGGCCTACGGGCCTGGCCTCACCCACGGAGTGGTGAACAAGCCTGCCGTCTTCACCGTGAATACCAAGGACGCAGGAGAGGGTGAGCAGCAGCTCTGCTCTTAGCCCGCCTGTGTGTGGAGGGACACCCACCCTCATCTAGTGGCGAGCTGGGCACAAGGGAGATGCTCCCCGAGTTGGGGCTCCCCACCCTGCCGCCTGGCCCCGGCCGGCCTGCTGGGGCTCTTCCCTCACAGCGGTCAGCGCACCGTTTCCGAGCGCCGTCCTCATCTTCACCCACGACTCTCTCTAGGGGGCTTGTCCCTGGCCATCGAGGGCCCATCCAAAGCAGAAATCAGCTGCACGGACAACCAAGATGGGACCTGCAGCGTCTCCTACCTGCCCGTGCTGCCCGGGGATTACAGCATCCTGGTCAAGTACAACGAGCAGCACATCCCAGGCAGTCCCTTCACTGCCAGGGTCACAGGTGGGTGGCCCTGGGAGCAGTGACAAAGGCGGGCAGGTGGCAAGGTGGGCACAGTCTCCCTCGCACCTGGACATGATAGTGACTGTCCCTGGCAGGTGACGACTCGATGCGCATGTCCCACCTGAAGGTGGGCTCTGCTGCTGACATCCCCATCAACATCTCGGAGACGGACCTCAGCCTGCTGACGGCCACGGTGGTGCCCCCATCCGGCCGGGAGGAGCCCTGCCTGCTGAAGCGACTGCGCAACGGCCACGTTGGTGAGAGGTGGAGGGGCGGGGTCTTCTGGAGCGGAGGGAGGCGGCGAGGGGAGGGCGCGCCCTTCCCCAGCTGACAGCTCCGCCCCGCGCCCAGGGATCTCGTTCGTGCCCAAGGAGACAGGGGAGCACCTGGTGCATGTGAAGAAGAACGGCCAGCACGTGGCGAGCAGCCCCATTCCCGTGGTGATCAGCCAGTCGGAGATCGGGGATGCCAGCCGCGTGCGGGTCTCGGGCCAGGGCCTCCACGAAGGCCGCACCTTTGAGCCTGCAGAGTTCATCATCGACACCCGTGATGCCGGTAGGTGGTGGCGGCTCACCAGCTAGGGCAGGAGCCCGGGGCTCGGCCCCCGGCTCAGCGGTGTGCCTTCCACAGGCTACGGCGGGCTGAGCTTGTCCATTGAGGGCCCCAGCAAGGTGGACATCAACACAGAGGACCTAGAGGATGGCACGTGCAGGGTCACATACTGCCCCACAGAGCCCGGCAACTACATCATCAACATCAAGTTCGCTGACCAGCATGTGCCCGGTGAGTGTGGCACTCACACACAGCCCCCGTGACTGAACCTCTGTGCCTCCCGCCCTGCCCATGCTGCACACCAGAGCCTTCCCGCAGAGGTGTAACCTGTGTGACACGTGAGCTGTGCTCTCTTCCTGCAGGCAGCCCCTTTTCCGTAAAGGTAACGGGAGAGGGCCGGGTGAAGGAGAGCATCACACGCCGGCGACGAGCCCCTTCAGTGGCCAACGTGGGTAGTCACTGCGACCTCAGCCTGAAGATCCCCGGTAGGACCTGTGGGGAGCCAGGCCCAGGTGGCCCCAAGCAGAGGGGGTGGGGCCTAGGACTCTTGCTCACCAGGCTGTCCCCGTACCTGCAGAAATTAGCATCCAGGACATGACCGCACAGGTTACCAGCCCATCAGGCAAGAGCCACGAGGCCGAGATTGTGGAAGGAGAGAACCATACCTACTGCATCCGCTTCGTGCCCGCTGAGATGGGCGTGCACACAGTCAGCGTCAAGTACAAGGGCCAGCACGTGCCTGGGAGCCCCTTCCAGTTCACCGTGGGGCCCCTGGGGGAAGGGGGAGCCCACAAAGTTCGTGCTGGAGGCCCTGGCCTGGAGAGGGCTGAAGCCGGCGTGCCAGGTAGCCCAGCCCTTTGCGGGGCTTTTGCTCTTCAGCCTGGGGGACGGAGGGGGCGTGAGGAAGTAGCAGCCAGGTTGCTGTCAGTGGGGCTTAGAGGGGACCGAGGGCCTCTCTGAGGACACCCTGTTTTCCCACAGCTGAATTTAGCATCTGGACCAGGGAAGCCGGTGCTGGGGGCCTGGCCATCGCCGTTGAGGGCCCCAGCAAGGCCGAGATCTCCTTCGAGGACCGCAAGGACGGCTCCTGTGGCGTGGCTTATGTGGTCCAGGAGCCAGGTACCGAGAGCTTGGCTGGGGCTGGGGGACGTAGCTCCTGGGTGTGGGCCGCTCCAGCTTGCTCACACCCTCCACCCTGAGGTCCCAGGGTCACCCAGGCCGTCTGTGGGAGGTGGGAGGCATAAACACTGACAGACAGGGGCCTTCCAGCGTGCCCTCTGTGCTCTCTCCCTGCCCAGGTGACTACGAGGTCTCGGTCAAGTTCAACGAGGAGCACATCCCTGACAGCCCCTTCGTAGTACCTGTGGCTTCTCCGTCTGGCGATGCCCGCCGCCTTACTGTTTCTAGTCTTCAGGTGAGGCACCGAGAGAAACCGCCTGCCTGGGGCTCCTGAGCCCGGCCAGACCAGAGCCGCCGCACAGAGCCGGCCTTGGCCCTGTGTCAAGTGACCCGCCCAGCCCAGCTCGGGGCGCCGGGCCTCTGCTCTGGCCGGGTGCAGCCCATGCTTGGGGTTGGCAGGAAGCACCCTGCCTGCTGTGTGGAGTTTTTCTCGTGTCTCAGGTCTAAAGGCTTTGAACAGAAGCCTGTGCCCGTTGAGCACCAGGGCTGAGGTTTAAAGAGGAACAGCCTGCCAGGGCTGAGGGCGGCCCACGGGGCGGGGCTGCCCTCCATTCCTGCTGCCTGGGTGTATGGCTGCAGAGTGTGGATCTGGGGGCGGGCGCGTGTGTGTGTAGCTTACCGGCCCCCAAGATTCAGTGGCTCTCCCTCTTTAAACCAGGTTGGACGCCAGATGGGTAAGTGTAACCCCAGGGGCCTTCCTGCTACTGGGGCCCTGCTCTCCCGTGCCCCAGCCACCCTGTCTAACCACATGTGCTGTGCTTCCAGGAGTCAGGGCTAAAGGTCAACCAGCCAGCCTCTTTTGCAGTCAGCCTGAACGGGGCCAAGGGGGCGATCGATGCTAAGGTGCACAGCCCCTCGGGAGCCCTGGAGGAGTGCTATGTCACAGAGATCGACCAAGGTGAGGCCCTGTCCCCGCCCGGGCCACCCACCCATCTTCCCTGGCCCTGCTGGGAGCAGCGGGCCTGCCCAGCCGGCTGGAAGCAGACTGAGAGTACAGAAGGACGGTACAGATTCTGGAAGCAGGGCCCAAACCCTGGGGCTCCCTCAGCCAGGCGACCCTTCCCCCACTCATGACCCAAGCCCTTGCCGGGGGCTGTGTCTGGCTCAGAGGCCACAGCCGCTAGGAAGGAGAAAGCCTGCAGCGGGCAGTGTGATGCAGTCTCCTAGGGGAGAGACCTGAAGTCTAGCCACGGGGCTGGCCCACTCCTTAGCCAGGGCCTGGCACTTGCCAGATAGGTCTGAGGCAGCCTGGAGGTGAGAAGAGCTGGTTCAGCCCATTTCACCAGTCTCACAGCTGGTCCTGCCCCTCCGCAGCCATGGGACCTCAGGTTCCTGTCGCCTCTGTGCCCCCTGTCCACGTGCAAGGACTGTGGCCTTCATGGTAACCTTTTCAGGGAGGCAGAGAGCCAGGTGTTTGGCTTATAGCTTTCAGTCCAAGTGAGCACCAGCGGTGGGCTGCTTGGGGCTTCAGGAGGTCTGGGGTGCGGGCTGTGGGTGCCCGGTGTGGTCCAGCTGGACTGGTGGGGCAAGGGGACCTCCTCACAGATGCCACTTGCTTGGTTTTGGAGGAGGGACGTCAGGCCCACAGCGTGCCCCCCCGTTCCTCAGATAAGTATGCCGTGCGCTTTATCCCACGGGAGAATGGTGTCTACCTGATCGACGTCAAGTTCAATGGCACCCACATTCCTGGAAGCCCCTTCAAGATCCGCGTTGGGGAACCTGGGCATGGAGGGGACCCGGGCCTGGTGTCGGCCTATGGAGCTGGCCTGGAAGGTGGTATCACAGGTAGGTTGGCGAATGCGGCTTCCAGGCTGTGGCCCCCGCCAAGGCCCTTCCTCCAGGTTCTCAGTGACAGCAGGCGGTGTGCAGAGGTGACAGAGCTATGCCGGAGGGCCGGGCGTGAGAGTCGGGGGCTGGGGAAGCAGTGTGGGCCGCTCTTCCTGACCTCCCACGCCCCCAGGGAGCCCAGCTGAGTTTATCGTGAACACGAGCAACGCGGGAGCGGGTGCCCTGTCCGTAACCATCGACGGGCCCTCCAAGGTGAAGATGGATTGCCAGGAGTGCCCTGAGGGCTACCGTGTCACCTATACTCCCATGGCACCTGGCAGCTACCTCATCTCCATCAAGTACGGTGGCCCCTACCACATTGGGGGCAGCCCCTTCAAGGCCAAAGTCACAGGTGAGCCTCGCACCAGACTTCTGGTGCCCATCCCAAAGCCTGGCCCTCTGGCCACCTGTCTGTGCCCTAACGGGCTGTGCCCTGCAGGTCCCCGTCTCGTCAGCAACCACAGCCTGCACGAGACATCATCAGTGTTTGTGGACTCCCTGACCAAGGCTGCCAGTGCCCCCCAGCACGGGGCCCCAGGGGCAGGGTCCACGGATGCCAGCAAGGTGCTGGCCAAGGGCCTGGGGCTGAGCAAGGCCTACGTGGGCCAAAAGAGCAGCTTCACAGTAGACTGCAGCAAAGCAGGTGGGTGTCCCTGCCCCCGCCCGAGAGAAGATGGCATGACTGGGGTTCAGGAACACGGGAAGAAGGGGGTTAGGTGGGGTAGGGGTGCCTCCCATCTGGGCCTCTCTGCCATCTTTTCTGTCCTTCAGGAAAGTGGCTTGGGAGAAGCGGGAGTCTCCTACGCTGGGAGGGGAGCAGGGCTGCTGGCAACTCTAGGGAGGGCTGTCACCCCTCAACAGACGAGGGTGGCCGGGGGAGGGTACCAAGACAGAAAGAGGGGTCAGCGCGGTCTCCACTGAAGGGAGGAGACTTGGGGCTGGGAACTGAGGCCCCTTCTCCACCAGGCAACAACATGCTGCTGGTAGGGGTGCACGGCCCCCGGACACCCTGCGAGGAGATCCTGGTGAAGCACGTGGGCAGCCGGCTCTACAGCGTGTCTTACCTGCTCAAGGACAAGGGAGAGTACACGCTGGTGGTCAAGTGGGGTGACGAGCACGTCCCAGGCAGCCCCTACCGTGTCCTGGTCCCCTGAGCTCTGCCGGTACCGGCCGGCAGCTCCCAGGACGAGATGTGCCCCACGCCCATCCCCCCAACCTGAGCAGCGCCCCCACCCCCAGCCTCCTCAGCCCCAGAGCCCCGGCCAGCCCGGCCGCCCCATCACTGCAGCCACCCCACCCCTGCGTTGCACTCACCTGCCTCCACTTGGGCAAAGGAGAGAGGCGAGCAGAGGTAGCCCTTTGGTGGCTCTGCCTATCTTCTCTGGTTCTGGGAGGGGTGAGGGATGGGGTACTATGCACGACCCCCCGCTAGTTCTCCTCCCTAGCCAAGAAGAATAAAGTTCTGCTTCCATTCTCCTCAGGGTGGCTCTAGCTTTCTTGCAAGGGTGCCTGCAGGATGGTTCAAAGTGTAGGCATAAGCCACAAGCCGATAGATCTCCAGGCCTGGCACGCAGGGGCTCCTGCTTTCCCCTACCATGCGCACTGCACCCCCTCAACTCTCGGGGGCCCACTGGCACCTAAGTCTTGTTCGCCTTCCTGGGTTCAGACCAATGGAAGGGGTGAGATGTGTAGCACAGCAGGACAGGGCTTGACCCCGGTGCGCGCTTCCGAGGCCACACCAGGAACAGATACCATCGTAAGGGAAAGCTGGGCTGTGACTGGACTACGGAAGGCAAAGTGCCGGACGGGAAGGCCAGATAAATGGGCCTTGAAATCCCAGCAGTCCCTGGCCGCCGTCGCCCGGGCTTCTTAAAATGTGTCACCATCCCCCAGCATAAGGGGCAGTCATGAGGACCTTGCCCCAAAGCATCTCGAGGCCCCTCCGTGTACAGGCGGCCCTTTTCAAACTGCTACCTATAGACTAGAAGGTTGCCCTCCTCGAACCCCAGCCGCCTCCCACCCCAAAGGCCATGCCTTACCCGCCCTGCTTACCTGAGATGACCTCTTCAGCACAGTGGGGTGATCTGAGCGCCTCGCTAAACCCCTGTGCTGCATCCCTTCCCACATCCCACTCAACAATCTCCCACTCTCAAACAAAACATCCACTACTCTGGCCAAGTCCTGGTTCTGCACCCCTCTAAGCTCTGATGGCCCCAGGGTGGCCCCTCATAGCCACCCCCTCCCCCCGCTTCCCCCTATAGGCAGCCTGGCCCCCAACATGCAGAGAGGGACTTAAAACCCAGCCAAGCCTAGGCCTTCCAAAGCCTCCTCCCCTAACAGGGCAACTCCAGGATTGCTGGCCATCCCCCTATGTGAAAGCACTTCTAGGCCAACACGAACGCATGGCCTACAGCACACTTACACCACCGCCCAGTGAAAGAAGAACACGAATCCAGGAAGGGAGAAAGAAGACCAGGCTGTGGCCACCTACCCAAATCACAGGTGTCCCTGCCCAGAATGCAGGGACACACAGCAAAGGCAATTGCTGATCTCCAGTAAAGTGCCATTGGGTCCACACTGCTCCTGAACCTGGGTCTGGTCTGCTACCCTAGGCTCCCGGTGGCCAGTCCCACTGGAGGCACGCAGGACACAGGTGAATAAAGTCAGGCCCCGCCACCCCTACCGGGCACGCTGGCCAGGGCCCCCACGGAAGCACAGCTCCAGAGCCGAGCCGAGCCGAGCGAACCGGGAGCCCCCGTCC
>PISX010026635.1:0-24162 GCA_004024625.1 Mellivora capensis | reverse complement strand
CGTCGCTTTCGATTCACTTCTCCGCCAGTCCTACCTTTCAGAAAGTGGTCGATTTCCTGTTTCCAGAATTGCTGTTCTTCCTCTCTTCGATCTCCTGTTGGATTTGTAGGTGTTCGCAGTGGTTTGATAAGCTCTCTAGCTGATCTCCTGCTGCCTGATGTCGTCTCAGCTGCTACTTCTCCGCCATCTTGCTCCTCCTAAATCTGTGTAAACGTACCTCAAAATGTTTTAAAGACTTAAATGTGAGACCAGAAACCAAATACTTCTAAAATAAAACATAGAGAAAGCACTTTTAAAAAAAAATATTCTTTGAAATAAGTTTTGATAATGAAGTATTTTGTGGGGGGGGGGATGTGACAACAAAAGCACAAGCACAAAAGCAAAAATCAACGAGTGGGACTATATCAAATTGAAAAGCTTCTGCACAGCAAAGGAAACAATCAGCAAAATGAGAAGTCAACCCATGGGATGGGAGAAATATCTGCAAACCATCTATCTGATAAGGGGTTAATATCCAAAATATATAAGGTACTCATAACACTCAATAGGAAACAAACAAATTGCTTTTTAAAAATGGGCAGAGGTCTTGAATAGACATTTTTTCAAAATCACACAAATGCCCAACAAATAAATGAAAAGGTGCTCAACATCACTAATCAGCAGGGAAATACATATCAAAACCAGAGTGAGGTATTACCTTACATCTGGTAGAATGGCTGTGATCAAAATGACAACAGATAACAAATGTTGGTTAGGATGTGGAGAAAGGGGAGCCCTGGTGCACTGTGGTGACAGAAATGTAAATTGCTATAGTCAGTATGGAAAACAGTATGAAGGCTCCCCAAAAATTAAAAAAAAAAATAGAACCACCATATAATCCAGCAGCCCCATTTCTAGGTAAAAATCCAGAGGAAAGGAAATCACTATGTCAAAGAGGTATGTGCACTTCCATGTTCATTGCAGCATTCTGTACAATAGTCAAGACATGAAGACAGTCTAAATGCCCACTGATGGATAAATTAGTAATAAAGAATATGTGGTGTATATATATGTACATTTTATTTATTATATATCTGGAATATTACTTAGCTATAAAAATAGGAAATACTGCCAACATGGATGGACCTGGAGGGCATTATGTTAAATGAAATCAGAGAAAGACAAATAGTGTACAATCTAACTCATATGTGGAGTCTAAGAACTCAAACAGTAATTGTCAAGGATTGAGGAATGGAAGAAATGGAGAGATGTTAGGCAGAGGGTACAAATTTTCAGTTTTAAGATGAATAAGTTTTGGAGATATAAGGTACAGCATGGTGACTATAGTTAACAACACTGTATTGTATACTTGAACATTGCTATACGAGTAGGGACTTAATGTTCTCACCATAAAAATAACAACAAATTCTAATTATGTGAGATGAAGATCGTGTTAACTAACTTTATTGTGGTTAACATTTTTAATGTATAACTGTATCAAACCATATCGTACACTTTAAACTTACACACTGTAATATGTCAATTGTATCTCAAGAAAGTTGGAAAGAATTAAAAATAAAAGAGTATATTAGGTTTTCTAAAAAATTATCAGGACCAAACTTTTTCAGAAAGTTCCGATACAAATATCTACCTGCCTATTTGACATGTACACTCAAATGTCTAATGGTATCTAAACATTAACATGTCTGAAATAGAACTCCTGATTCTTTGCAAATACTGTATGATCTCTTCATACAGTAGTCCTGTTCTTTCAGTATTCTTGTCTCCTCAGCTAGCACCATAATTCATTCAGTTGGTCAGGTCCAATATAGACTCATTGATTCTTTTGTTTTAGATCTCAAATATAGTCCACCCATCCATAAAGTACTGTTTGCTCTATACTGAAAATATCCTACAGCAAATTCATGCACCTTACCCTTCTCTGCTCTCATTCTGGTATAAGCCACTAGCACCTCACATCTAGACCACCCAAACCATAGTTACCATAGCTCCATTTCCAAATATATCCTCCTTCTGTTTCCTTTCCAACATCAGTTTGAGTATCTTAAAAAAAGAAAGAAAGAAAGAAAGAAAGAAAGAAAGAAAGAAAGAAAGAAAGAAAAAAGCAAAGGAAGAGAAAGAAAGAAAAGATAATGAGACAATAGTGCTCAAAGCTCTCCGATAGTTTCCCGTTTCGCTCAGAATAAAAATCTAAACCTAACTCTTAGAAACCTAGGGCCCCTCTCCTACTTCACTGCCTCAAACTTTCCCTCCCAGCCATACCCGGTGCTCTTGGAACATGCTCGGCATGCTCCCAGTTCGTGGTATTTGCAGTTGTTCTTTCCTTTTTTTGGATTCAATCTTTTCCACGATGATCCATTCAAATGTCTACCCTTTAATAGAATCCTTCCTAATTACTAAATAGAACTTTGGTCATTCTCGTCCCCTTCCCTTATTTATTTCTCTTTATAACACTTATTATTATTAATGGCATATTTAATATTTGTTTAATAGGGATCTCGTGCAGTGGAATATAAATTAATCTCTTTGAGGGCAGGGACATTATCTGTTTTATTTACTGCACTGGCTCCATGCCTAATTAGGTTTCTGGCCTATGGTAGATGGAACAAAGGTACTTACTAAATGAATGAATAAATGCTCGGTCAATTCAGGTGTCTTAAGATCATTACAACATTAAATGTGGTTTGTTGAAGTGGTGGTGGTTGTGACTGTATTTAATTAAAAAAAAACTAAAAACTTATGGTTTGTAATCTGTAGTAGTCAGGATTTGTTTTCCTATCATTCAAATATATCGAATCATGAAGCATTAAACTGACTTGTAAAATCAAATCCATAAGATGAACTGATTTATTTACTATAATCCATGTCTTTTCCCTAGGGGGGTTAAATGGAAAGTTTAGTGAAACCAATTTTAACAGAGGAAAGCAGGAACTGTAAAAGGCTGTTCTTTTAAAAGTCTATATATTATTTAAGTGGGCATATACCTTTAGATATTAATAACTTCCCTGTGATAATAAATTAATCATTTAAGATTCATAATATTTATAAATCTTCAAATTTTCTGATTGTTTTGTGACCATTAGTAATGTTTTAGTGGTGACATTAACTGTCAACATAAGCATTCTTCTGAGTTAGATGAAGAAAATGTTTAAAATGTCTATGTTAGATATATAAATCCACAGGATAGCCACACCCCTTTTGTAATTTGATTTACAAGGTTTAGTGATCTATCCCCTAAAAGCGAGGTTGTGAAAGGGGTGGTGAGACCAATCAACAACGTAAACCAACCAAACCATAGAAGCCTGTATTTTGATTTCATGCGCAGTTGTCACAGTACAGAAGAACACAGAGAGGGAATGAGATAGCGCAATAAGATATATGAGAGATTAGAAAAGTGTCATCACTCACTTGTGATTTTACTCATTTTCCTTAGGAGGCAGAGAGAAAAATATCATCTCTTTTATCTCCATTTCAATAAAGCTAACTTTGAATGATGTCACTATGAGTGAAAATGATTTCATGGAAGTCATTATAAAATGTGTTGAAGAATATCCAAGGGGATAAGAAAGATAGGAAGATTATTTTATTGAATCACAGAAGATATATATAAATATTCTACACAAGCATATTCCCATGTGAAATGTAGAATCTAATTTGGAATTTGCAGAGCTCTTTCATCAAAGCATCAGGTTTGTGATTTGGGGGAGTCATTTACCTCAAAGGTGTGACAAACACAGCCCAGTTTTCTAGACTACCAGGAATGGTCTTTGTATATCTTCATTTTCTCATTCTACATTTTAATCCTACTGAATAAATGTCCAAGAAGTTGTGACACGATCTTACATAACTTATTTGACAAGGGACTAACTAATAAATAATCTTGGACAGAGCTATGACTTTTAATCGTATTTATTGGTGATTCCTGGAATCTAATAGTTGTTTTATAGCCCAACCAATTCTTTTGGTAAATTTACATATGGGAAAAACATCTGTTGAAAAGAAAAAAAATACAGAAACAATAAAAACTCAAATTAGGACATGTAGTTATGCCAAGGGATTCATTTGGTTTTCATTGTTTTTACTTAAAAGAAAAGGTCTTATATTAGAAGAGATCTCAAACATTTAAAATTATCTGAATTGATTAAATCTTCCAAAGGAGCTGACTCTAAATATCTACAAGAAGTTTAAAAAAGGAAAAGACAAAAGTCTTGTCTCATACCAATAAATATTCTGACGTGGTCTATCATTATTAATTGAGAATCCACTGTGAAAATATTAGTCACATGTTTGCTATTAATGTCAGCCTAATCAGTGCTTTCATGTGGAAACTTCAGATTTTTGCCCAAAACTGCATTCCAAGGCAATGCTCTAAGAAACAGGTGGGGGAGGGTTAATAAGACATGTCTAATCATTCCTTAATTATCATTTAAAACAAATGACACTGAAACAGAAAATGTGAGAAAAAATAGAGCTATTGCTTACAAAAAATAGACAGTTTCCCCTTTGTATTTCAAAGCCAGCATCTACCAGATAGGCAAAGGATCAGTTAGTTTGATAAATAAAATATTTACTTAAATTCTGAGAAAGTTATCTAAGATATGGTAACCAAATAACTAGTTTGCATGTGCCCTTTGTATAACAGACACGAGTAAAATATAATTTAAAAACCTACATTGTCCTATTCATCTCTTCTCATTTATTCATGCTCATTCTTTTATCTCTTTCTTGTATCTTTAAATGTATGTTCAGGGAAGTGTGATTGCTTTTAAATACTCCAATTTTATGCCAGTTTGGCAGATATACAGTGGTTTAATAAAAAGAATATATTAATTACTTTAAAAGTTGTGAGGTTCGGGTCCAAATTTTGGCTATATGGTGTGAAAAAATGTTATTTTATTCTTTTCTTAAAAGTCTCCTTCATCACTCCTGCCCTCCTTTCCTCCCTCCCTTAATCCTCTTCCTCTTTCTTTCTCTTTCTTATTTTATTTTTTTAAATTTTAATTCCAGTATAGTTATCATACAGTGTTATATTAGTTTCAGGTGTACAATATGGTGATTCAACAAATCTATGCATTATCCAGGGCTCATCAGTGATAAGCACACTCTCATCCCCCTTCACCTATTGCACCCAATCCCCCCCACCTCCCCTCTGTTAACCATCAGTTTGTTCTCTATAGTTAAAAGTCAATTTTTTTGTCCTTTGTTCATTTGTTTTGTTCCCTAAATTCCACATATGAGTGAAACCATATGGAATTTTCTTCTCTGACTCATTTTGTTTAGCATTATACTCATCTAGATTCATGTTGTTACAAATGGCAAGATTTCATTCTTTTTTTGGCTGAATAATACTCCGTTCTATATATATACCACATCTTCTTTATCTGTTCACCCATCGATGGATACTTGGGCTGCTTCTATAATTTGACTATTGTTAAATAATGCTGCAATAAACATAGGGGTGCATATATTTTTTCGAATTAGTGTTTTCATATTCTTTGTTTAAATATCCAGCAGTGGAATTACTGGATCATATGGTAGTTCTATTTTTAATTTTGGAGGAAACTCCATATTGTTTTCTAAAGTGGCTGTACCAGTCTGCCTTCACACTAACGGTATCTAAGGATTACTTTTTCTCCACATACTCACCAACACTTGTTTTTCCTCATGTTTTTTATTTTCACCATTCTGACAGGTGTGAGGTGGTATCTCATTGTGGGAACCAAAGGGGAAACAGCTACTTGAAACAGATCATAATCTTGACACATCTGGTATCTAGTTTTTGGAGGACACTGAATACAATATGGAGGTAGATGAATCTCTCTGTTCCAGGAAATGGACGACTCAGAGCCAGAGGCTGATGAGGTTGATCCAGACTACAATCCTGCTGACCCAGAGAATGATCTGACTGACTAATGGATTATCCTCATCTGCAGAGAGATGTTACTGCCACAGCATCTGAGGCTGTGCTAAAGTTGTCCTTTCTTTCTAAGAAAAAATAATTTTCAAGAGAACATTCTTCTGATAGCTTTCACCATTGAACTTAGTCAACTGACTTTAAAGTTTCAAATATATAAAAAATAATGATTAGCAACATTGAACATTTTTTCATATGTCTGTTGGCCATCCATCTATATGTCTTCTTTGGAGAAATGTCTGTTCATATAGTCTGCCTATTCTGTAATTGGATATTTTGTGGAGTCTTTCGTGTTGTTGTATATGTTCTTGATATGTTTTGGATACTAACCCTCCACTGAGTATGTCATTTGCAAACATCTTCTCCTGTTTGGTAGGCTGTCTTTTAGTTTTGCTGATTGTTTCCTTTGCCGTACAGAACCTTTTTTTCCCCCCCAATGCAGTCCCAATAGTTTGTTTTTGTATTTGCCTCTCTTACCTCAGGAGACATATCAAGAAAAATATTTCTGAGACTAATGTCAGAGAAGTTACTCTTTTTGCTCTCTTCTAAGATTTTTGTGGTTTAAGTTTTATACTTAGGTCCTTAATCCACTTTGAGTTTATTTTTGTGTGCAGTATAAACAAATGGTCGTTTTATTCATTTGCATGTAGTTGTCCAGTTTTCCCAACACCATTTGTTGAAGGCACTTTTTTTCATTGCATATTCTTGCCTCCTTTGTCAAAGATTAATTGGCCATATAATCGTGATTTTAATTCTGGGATTATTTTTATATTTTGTTGATCTGTGCATCTAATTTTGTGTTGGCACCATGCTGATTACTAGAGCTTTGCAGTATATCTTGAAATCTTGGATTGTGACACCTCCAGTTTTTTCTTCTTCAAGATTGCTTTGGACATTCAATGTGTTTTGTGGTCCCATACAAATTTTAGGATTATCTGTTCTAGTTCTGTGAAAAATGCTCTTGATATTTTAATACGGATTGCATTAAATCCTGTAGGTTGCTTTGGGTAGTATGAATATTTTTAAAGTATTTGTTTTTTCAGTCCATTGACATAGAATATCTTTCCATTTCTTTATGTTATCTTCAATTTCTTTCATCTGTGTTTTATAGTTTTCAGAGTATAGATCTTTCACCTCCTTAGTTAAAGTTTAATCTTAAGTATTTTATTATTTTTGGTGCAATTGTAAATGGGATTGTTTTCTTAATTTCCCTTTCTGTTACTTCATTTTTAGTGTATAGAAATGCAATGATTTCTCTATACTGATTTTATATCTTGTGGCCTTACTGATTTCATTTATTAGTTCTAATATTTTGTTGGAGTTATTTAGGGTTTTCTATATATAGTATCATGTCATCTGCATATAGTGAACGTTTTACTTCTTCTTTAGATTTGGATGTCTTTTATTCCTTTTTGTTGATTGCTGTGGCTAGGACTTCCAGAATTATGTTGAATAAAAGTGGTGAGAATGGGCATTCTTGTCTTATTCCTGATCTTAAGGGAAAAGCTCTCAGTTTTTCACCATTGAGCATGCTGTTAGCTACAGAGTTTTCATATATGGCCTTTATTATATTGGGGTATCTCCCTTCGGAGCTACTTTATTTTGAGTTTTTAATCATGAATGGATGTTGCACTTTACCAAATGCTTGTCTATTGAAATGATCATATGTTTCTTATCCTTTCTCTTATTGATGTGATGTATCACTGTTGATTGATTTGTGAATCTTGAACCACCCTTGCATCCTAGGAATAAATCCCATGTGATTGTGTTGAATGATTTTTTTTGATTGATTGTCAGATTCAGTTTGTTAATATTTTGTTGAGGTCAATTATCATATGGTTTCGCTTATTTGTGGAGCATAGGAATAACAAGGAGGACATGGGAAGGTAGTTTTTTTTTATGTAATGCTATTTATCTGGTTTTGGATTCAGAGTAATGCTGGTCTCATAGAATGAATTTGGAAGTTTTACCATCTCTTTGATTTTTCTGGAATAGTGTAAGAATAATGGATATTAACTCTTTTGTAGTGTTTGGTAGAATTCACCTGTGAAGCCACCTGGTCCTGGACTTTTGTTTGTTTGGGGTTTTTTGATTAGTAATTCAATTTCAGTGTTTGAAATCAGTCTGTTCTCTTCAAATTTTCTATGTCTTCCTATTTCAGTTTTGGTATGTTATATGTTTCTAGGAATTTATTCATTTCTTCTATGTTGTCAAATGTGTTGGCATATAATTTTTCACAATAATCTTTTACAATCCTTTATATTTCTGTGGTGTCAATAATTATTCCTCTTTAATTTCTAATTTTGTTTGAGTCTTCCCTTTCTCTTCTCTTTCTTTCTTTAACAAAGAGTTTTACTGTACTGATCTTTTAAAAAACCAGCTCTTGGATTAATTGATCTGCTTTACTGGTTTGTTTATTTTTTAATTTGCTTGTTTTGTTTTAGTCTTCTATTCCACTTATTTCTGCTCTAAATCTTTAGTATTTTCTTCCTTTGACTGCTTTAAGGTTTTGTTTGTTCTTGTTTCTCTAGCTCCTTTAGGTGTAAGGTTACATTATTAATTTGAGATTTTTCTCGCTTCTTGAGTTAAGCCTGTATTACTATAAACTTCCCTTTTATTGAGCACTTTCTGTGCCTCTTGTATCTGAATTTCTGCTTCCTTCCCAGATTTGGGAAATTTTCAGCTATTATTTATTCAAATACATTTCCCACCCCCTCTTCTCCTTATGTGATCCCTATATTGCAAACTTGATGATATCACTGAATTCCCTGTCTATTTTCATTTTCTTATTATTTTCTTTCTCTTATTTAGTTTGATTGCTTTCCATTACTCTGTCCTCCATATTGTTGATCTAGTCTTCTGCTTCCTTAGTCTACTATTTATTCCATGTAGTATATTTTTAATTTCAGTCATTGAGTTCTTCATCTCTGATCCTCTCATGTTTTCTTTCTCTTTGTTAATGGTCTCACTGAGGTTCTCCATTCTTTTCTCAAGTCCAGTGAGTATCTTTATGATCATTACTTTAAATTCTCTATCAAGCATATATTACTTATCTCCATTTAGTTTTCTTGCTGTGATTTTGTCCCATTCTTTCTTTGGGGACATATTCCTCTCTCTCCTCATTTTGTTTAATCACTGTGTTTCTATGTGTCAGGAAATTCAGCTATATTTTCTGCTCTTGAAAGTAGTGACCCTATGAAGAAAAAGTCCTATAGAGCCCTTCCTACCCTTTGATGTGGCCTTTTCTCTACAGTTAGCTATTGAGAGTCTGTTCTGCCAATTTTGGGGTCCTTTTCTTGGTTATTTATACTGATGTATCTAGTTGTATCTAGTTGTATCCATGGGATGAGGTGAACTTAGTATCCTTCCCTGCAATCTTCCCTGGAAGGCTCTCTTTCTTTTTTATTGTCACTCATTTTAAATGATAACTCTACCACTTATTAGGTATGCAATTTGGAACATATACAGTAGGGAAGATAACACCCACCTTAAATCATTGTTGTTGGGTAATATCTATAAAAATGTTGCCAGGATAATGCCAAGAGCATGGGAAGCACAGTAAATATTATTTGAATGTAAGAAAAGTGTGTAATAAGATTAAAAGCAACTCACATCATTGGGCAAGAACAAGTTACAAGAATGGACATGAAATCTCTGCCAGTAATCCTGAGACCCCCAAACAAAGAAAAGGTATTAGAAAAATGAATAGAAAGAAAGAATAATTCTATAGGCTTTTTCAGAGAAGATAATGAATCTTTTAAACTATTGATCCAGGAATTTGGTATCTCCCAAGATGAACAAAATTCTACAGGGGATAAAATAGATGCTTTCTGAGAATTTATCAGAAGTGGTGATGATGAACGGTTGATGAGCTTTCACAGAACATGCTTATTTCAGATGGGCTTCCTTTATCTCTTTCACAGGTTGTTAGACAAATAGACCATGAAGGTATTTGATTTTTTAGTCAAACATTTGGCAAAGTATTTGATAACATATTTTGGGACATTGATCTAGTGGATTAGATCAATGATTTTATCAGTTTGATTTGTAGCCATTCCAGAATTATACCAAAAGAGGACTAATTTATGGATCTGTGTCTAGAGGGATGGTAGACACTAGTTTATGGTAGATCTTTGTATCTTGGTCTAGTCATATTTAAGACTTTTAAAATCAGTGGCTCAAATAAATCAAAGGGGGTTCTTATTGGTAAACCCATTTTGCTCAAAAGCTTTTTTGGCACAAGATAGTAAATGGATGACAAATCATATCAAACTCGAAGGTGCAAACTGGGAGAGCATGAAATGATGAAAGAATATTCAAAATCACTTTGATAAGTTAGAACAATCTTCCTCAAATAATTAGATAGCAAGTAAGAGAGGTAAATACAATGTTTCCACTAGACTTTAAAAAGCCAATTACACCACATGTGTGTATAAGAAAAGAACTATGATTATTTGCTTGGTGAAAGAACTTAGAAGACAAAGTGATGGCAGGCTTTTCTAAAATTAAGTGTACATAAGTAATGTATGATCACAGCCTGCTCATGAATAATAAAATTTTGCTGAAAAGGAGTCCCTTCCCTAACATTCCTCATTCTGTATCTCAGAATTCCCCCTCCATACCCTCTTTTATCAGGTTGTATGCATTCTTGACCTTTTTTATGCTTACAGGAGTGGTTTCTATTATCTGGTTTTCTTTGGTGTGTTTTTATTTTGCTTCTTTTATAATTTACACAAATGGAGTATAATCATTAGTATCCATTACAGTTCTATAGCCTGGGTATAAGAGGACTAAAGGATGTTTACATATTCAATATGACTACATTCTTAGAAGTTTTGATTCAAGCTAAGAAAAGTTATATAAAAATATTTTTTACCCTCCAATCTTCAAAAATATCCTTATTATGACAAAATAAAAGTGTGAATAAAGCTATAATTTAAGATGACTGAAAGTTGGAAGATTTAAAAAATGATCAAGTTTACATACAGTTCTATGTTTCTGGGTTTCTCCTGAATGGCTAGTGAGGTCTTGATGAGTAATAAAGGCATGTACAAGTCACACTGATACTATAAAATTTATTTATTTTTTGGCCTCATTTCAGCAAAATTATCACTTATGTAGTAATAATCAGGATTTTCATTGATTTTTGTTCTTCTGACAGTATACATAAAGGATTAAGAATTAACTGGGTTGCACTTGAATTGTACACAATATAATTTTTTAAATAAAATGTAGACATTAAGTCAAACTTTAAAATATTTAAAAATATTTTGTCAGATGCTTTTTCTGCATCAATTGAGAGGACCATGTGGTTCTTCTCTCTTCCTTATTAATTTGTCCTATCACATTGATTGATTTGTGAATGTTGAACCACCCTTGAATCCCAGGGATAAATCCCACCTGGTCATGGTGGATAATCTTTTTAATGTAGTGTTGGATCCTATTAGCTAGGATCTTGTTGAGAATCCTGGCATCCATATTCATCAGGGATATTGATCTGAAATTCTCCTTTTTGACAGGGCCTTTGCCTGGTTTGGGGATCAAAGTAATGCTGGCTTCATGCTGATTAAAACTCTTCAGAGTATAGGGATAGAGGAAACATTCCTCAACTTCATAAAATCCATCTATGAAAAACCCACAGCAAATATAATGCTCAATGGGGAAAAGCTTAGAGCCTTCCCATTGAGATCAGGAACATGACAAGGAGGCCCACTCTTGACACTATTGTTCAACATAGCACCAGAAGTCCTAGCAACAGCAATCAGACAAAATAAAAATAAAAATAAAAATAATTGGCAAAGAAGAAGTCAAACTCCCTCTTCACAGATGATAAGATACTTTATGTGGAAAACCCAAAAGACTCCACCCCCAAATTACTAGAACTCATACAGCAACTCTGTAATGTGTCAAGATTCAAAATCAATGTACAGAAATCAGTTGTTTTCTTATATACTAACGATGAAACTGTAAAAAGGGAAATTAGAGAATTGATTCCATTTACAATAGCACCAAAAACCATAAGATACTTTGGAATAAATCTAACTAAGAAATACTCAAGGAACTACAGAACACTCATGAAAGAAATTGAAGAAGACACAAAAAAGATGGAAAAACATTCCATGCTCATGGATTGGAAGAATAAACATTGTTAAAATGTCTATGCTGCCCAGAGGAATCTATACTTTCAACGCCATCCTGATCAAAATACTATTGGCATTTTTCAAAGTGCCAGAACACACAAACCTAAAATTTGTATGGAACCAGAAATGACCTGAAATTGCCAAGGAAATGTTGAAAAAGGAAAAGCTGGGGGCATCACTCGCCTGATTTCAAGCTTTCTTACAAAGCTGTGATCACCAAGACATCATGGTACTGGCACAAAAACAGACTCACAGACCAATGGGACAGAGTAGAGAGCCCAGATATGGAACCTCAACTTTATGCTCAAATAATCTTTGACAGCAGGAAAAAAATATCCAATGGAAAAAGACAGTCTCTTCAACAAATGGTGTTGGGAAGATTGGACAGCTATATACAGAAGAATGAAACTGGATCATTTCTTATACCATACACAAAGAAAAACTCAAAATGGATGAAAGACCTCAATGTGAGACAGGAATCCATAAAATCCTAGAGGAGAAGATATGCAGTAAACTCTTCAACATGGGCCACAACAATTTCTTTCAAGACACGTCTCCAAAGGCAAAGGAAACAAAAGTGAAAATGAACTTTTGGGACTTCATCAAGATAAAAACCCTCTGCACACCAAGGGAAACAGTCAACAAAATAAAGAGGCAACCCATGGAACAGGAGAAGATATTTGCAAATGACATCACAGACAAAGGGCTGATATCTAAGATCTATAAAGAACTTCTCAAACTCAACACACACAAAACAATCAAGTCCAAAAATGGGCAGAAGACATGAACAGACACTTCTCCAATGAAGACATACAAATGGCTAACAGACACATGAAAAAAAAGTTCATCACTAGCCATCAGGGAGATTCAAATCAAAACCACATTGAGATACCACCTTACACCAGTTCAAAAGGCAAAAATCAACAAGACAAGAAACAACAAATGTTGGAGAGGATGTGGATAAAGGGGAATCCTCTTAATTTTAACACTGTTGGTGGGAGTGGAAGTTAGTGCAGTCACTTTGGAAAAGAGTGTGGAGAGTCATCAAAAAATTAAAAACAGGCCTATCTTATGACCTGGCAATTGCACTACTGGGTATTTACCCCAAAGATACAGATGTAGTGAAAAGTGGGCCATATGCACCCCAAAGTTCATAGCAGCAATGTCCACAATAGCCAAACTGTGAAAAGAGCCGAGATGGCCTTCAACAGATGAATTGATAAAAAAGATGTGGTCCATAAATACAATGGATAAAGAAGATGTGGCTGGACTATTACTCAGCCATCAGAAAGGATCAATACCCAACTTCTGCATCAACATGGATGGGACTGGGAGAGATTATGCTGAGTGAAATAAGTCAAGCAGAGAAAGTAAATTATCATATGGTTTCACTTACTTGTGGAACATAAGGAATAGCATGGAGGACATTAGGAGAAGGAAGGGAAAAATGAAGGGGGGGGGATCAGAGGAGGAGATGAACCATGAGGCACTGTTGACTCCAAGAAACAAACTGAGGGTTTTAAAAGGGAGTGGGGTGGAGGAATGGGTTGGCCCAGTGATGGGTATTAAGGAGGCCACATATTACATTGAGCATTGGGTGTTATATGTAACCAATGAATCTTGGGACACTATATCAAAAACGAATGACATACTGTATGATGACTAACATAACATAATAAAAAAAATTAAAACAAATAAACAACATACTATTTCATGTATAACATAAAAAATGTTTAAAAATAATTTTATTTTCCAAAATGTCATTTTTCTTTGAAAATATTCATATTATTTAAGTAAAAAAACAGAGTATAAATAATGATTAATATCATCATTTTAAAATAGTATCATTTAGGGATGTTGGGTGGCTTAGTTGGTTAAGCATCTGCCTTCAGCTCAGGTCATGATCCCAGGGTCCTGGGACCAATTCCCCACATTGGACTTCTTGCTCAGCAGGAAATCTGCTTCTCTCTCTCCCACTCCCCATTTGTGCTCCTGTGCTCTTATGTGCACTCTCTCTCTCTCTCTGACAAATAAATAAATAAAATCTTTAAAAAATAGTATTATTTAAATGAATATGATTTAGAAAATAATTAACTCTTATTAAATAGCTCTTTGCATTTTATTTGGAAGTAATTTCAAATTTATGTATAAGTTGCAAAATAAAAGGTAGTACAGAGAATACTCATACCCTGTATATAGATTTGTTTATTGTTGACTTTTTAGCACATTTATCATTTGGTCTCTTACATACAAATATACACACCTGCACACAACCATACATATACTTTTGGGGGGGGCTGTTTATGTGTAAGTTAACTTTCACAACAAACCCATCACATAGAGAGTACAATTATCATTCTCATTTTATAGAAGGGATAACGAAGGCGTAGAGAGGCTAAATAATTTGCCTAAGGTGGCAGAGTTAGTAAGCTGTATAAATGAAATTCCAAATTTTGTTCCAGATTCTGAATTTTAACCAGTAAATACATAGATGATTATAAATTTTCTAGGAAAAATTCAGGAAGTTAACAGAAAAAGAAAATAGAAAAACTTTGTCTAGTAACTGCCAGTCAGTTGGTTAACTTCTAAAAGGGCAATACACACTTCTTGCATTAGGAATTCTGTATCAAAAGTCAGAAAAATGTCCTTAAAGAGCATAATTCAACTATTTATAATTGAGTAGTTCTACTTGACTAATATAGCCCTTGTAGCTGAAAACATATTACCTATTCTATAACATTAGGCTGGCCAAAATCGTTAATGGTGCTTTATTGGCATTGATAGACTGCCTTGTTGCTTCATCAGATAGTTTTGCATGAGTAATTGTAAGTCACTACTTGTAAAGTGGATGAATTTGCATAGTGCACATTAATCAACAATCATTCCTGCTTTGAGAAATAGTGAAACAGATGGCAACAGCAATAGTACAAGTGACTGACTTTTGCCTCAGCAGTCTGGGTGGATGCTCAATCAAGAAAATTAGTTTATTGTGGTGATGATTTATTTAGCTCCCAAGTGCTATTTCTAAGTAGCAGTTCAAGGAATAAGACCTTCTGAAGTGTCTCTAGGCTTCTGTTCTCCACAATTGCAACAGAAAATTATGTCTTTAGTATTACATGTTAAAAGCCAAATATCTTCATAGGTTCTTTCCCACTGGCATTAATTTTTCAATGACTTTGATGGTATAGGTTTCAGTTTCTAATTTCACTTGTTTATAAGTTGAGTTTGGTAATTATCACTGCTATACTTTTAACCTACTCTTTATTTTGGGTTTATTGTCTCCTAAGCTAGCTTGAACAATGTTTTTTTTTTTTTTTTCATTTCTTAAAGTTTATTTTTTTAAGATTTTATTTATTGGGATGCCTGGGTGGGTCAGTTGGTTAAGCATCTGCCTTTAGCTCAGGTTGTGACCCCAGGCTCCTGGGATTGAGTTGCACATCCAGCTCTCTGTTTGGTGGGGAGCCTGCTTCTCCCTCTCCCTCTTCCTCTGTGCTCTCTCTCTCTCTCTCTCTCTCAAATAAATGATTACAACCTTTTAAAAAGATATTTAAGATTTTATTTATTTGAGAGAGGGAGAGAGAGAGAGCATGAGAATAAGTGGGGGGAGGGGCAGAAGGAGTCCAAGGCAGGGGATCTAAGGCACCTGGGATCATGACCTGAGCTCAAAGAAGATGCTTAACCAACTCAGCTGCTCAGGCACCCTTCATTTCAAGTTTAAAAATCATAGCATCAGCTCTGTAAAAAAGCATGTATTCACAGTTTCTCACTGTCTTATTTTTCTTAAAAGTTAATTGGAGGAAAGCAAGATCTATTGTAGTGTGACATGATCCTTGCTTTTGGACAGCCTGGAATGGGTAAGCAGAGTACCCAATTTCCTCAGGTGCTGTTACGTCTTCACATCAATGTTGGCTTTTAAGGGAAAAAAAGAGAATATTATTATAAAAAATCAGGGGGAAAGATCACAGTAGAAAAGGTCAAAGTTGTAGTTTCTAGAAGAGAAGAAATCACAGTGATGACTAAGCATTCAAGACTGACAACAAGGAGGGTACATTTTATGTCCACAGAAAATGAAACACTAAATCAGTAAACATTTCAGAAATAAAGGAACCATTGCTATATGAAGCTGAATTTTTTTTAAAGGATTTTATTTGTTTATTTGACAGAGAGAGATCACAAGTAGGCAGAGAGGCAGGCAGAGAGAAAGGAAGGGAAGCAGGCTCCCGCTGAACAGAAAACCCAATGCGGGGCTCGATTCCAGGACCCCAAGATCATGACCCCAGCCAAAGGCAGAGGCTTAACCCACTGAGCCGCCCAGGCACCCCTGAAGCTAAATTTTTAACTTTGAGTAAAATTAGTTTCTCTCAAATACACTACCAACTTCATTGTATTTCTGTCCTTAGAAACTTTGAAAACAGATTGGATGTAGTGATTTCAGAATTGATATCCAAGTGTGCAGGTGAATAGACCAGCTGGACCTTGGTCCTTTCCAATTACTTAATTCTCTGGTCATGAGAAAGCCCAAATTCCAATCTTGTCTTGGCATATTTGGTTGGTTTCTGACAGGAAAGCAGCTGGTGTTTGTGGTTGTGTAATAAAACTTCAATCACCAATTGTGCTAATTGTAGTAAAATGTGAAGGAAAGCATTATGGTTTGGTGATTTTCATTTAACCAGTTCTCCTAAATTTTATATGTTCCACTTTGAATCGGGTAATAAACCTGTTCGTGTTCTAACCCCAGTCATTCAATACCAACATCAACAAAATCTGGAACTTTATGCATTAACTGAGTGGAGAAGGATCTGAGGATTTACACACAGACTCACATTCTGGCAGAAGTGAAATCCACCAGGTAGTACAGAGTATCTATCAGATATAGCCATTATCATTATCTGGGAGGAGGTCCTTAAGATTAAGGGAGAGAGTCTATTCTAACACATCAGTAAAACACAAGAGCAAAACCAACAACCTGAAATCCATGTGGGCAACTCTGCAGCAGGTCAGTCTGTCAGAATATCACAGGGCTTCACCATTAAGATGAGACTTCAGTGCCTGGGCTTGGAGTAAGCGAGAAAGGCAAGACAGAGAATTGGACCTAGTAGGATCAAAGAAATAGGTAGGGCACCAAGAATGAGACTGACACAGGTCTCAATTCCAGCTTCTGAAGGTAGACCAATGTACTCCATGATACTGATACAAACAGGGCCTTTTTTTTAGCGGGGTATTTCAGGGCAGGAAGAGATTGTTATACAGAGTCCCTTAATAAGTTGCTTCCTTTTCCTTCCCGAATTTATTATTTGTACTGGGGATTGGAACTGGCCTAACCCAAAGGTGAAGGTCAAGAAAACCTAGCTGATTATATGTTTTTTGAGCGTTGAGTTTGAAGAGTTCTTTATAGCTCTTGCATATCAGCCCTTTGTCTGTATGCTGAGTGAAATAAGTCAAGCAGAGAGAGTCAATTATCATATGGTTTCACTTACTTGTGGATCATAAGAAATAACACAGAGGGCATTAGGAGAAGGAAAGGAAAACTGAATTGGGGGAAATCGGAGGGGGAAACGAACCGTGAGAGACTGTGTACTCAGAAACAAACAAGGTTTTCGAGGGGAGGAGTGTGGGGGGTTAGGTGAGCCTGGTAATGGGTATTAAGGAGGGCCCGTATTGGATGGAGCACTGGGTGTGGTGCATAAACAATGAATCTTGGAACACTGAAAAAATAAAATTAAAAAAAAACTTAAAAATATATAAATAGAGGAAGAAAGAAACAAAGGAAGGAAGGAAGGAAGGAAGGAAGGAAGGAAGGAAGGAAGCAAGGAAGGAAGGAAGGAAGGAAGGAAACTTAGCTGAGAGGGAGACTTGTAACCTGGCACAGTCTAATAAAAACCACCTAGAAAAGCAAGGTTACCTCAGGTGCACTCACATGAAAAGTGGCAATTCTACTGGATAAGGTGAAGATGAGAAACTTTGAGCCAGAGTAACAAGTAATATTATGACTCCAGATTCAGCTGGGGCTGCCAGACAGAAGAAATATGTAATCATTTGAGTGCAGCAGGATAAGCCTAGTAGAGGACTAATTTGTTCAGCTACTGTTTCAGCTTATTGCCCATCTTTGGCAGATAGAAGTGCTTAATTGCTCACAGAAATGGCCTCTGATGCTACTATAGGGGTCTTTTTGAGCTGTCTTCTCTTGCAATATTTCATAAGGGTGAACATAAGCTCTAACACCAGAGACATGATTTTTTTAAACTATATTCTATCTCCTATGCCCCTTATGTTTCATGATTATTTTTGGATTATTAAATTTCAAAGGTGGAAATTCACTAAAGTCAGTCAAAATCCATTGACAATGACATAACCCAGACATGAAAGAGAAGCATTTCCATTAAAACTATTCATTCCAGGTGTGCCTGGGTGGCTCAGTCAGTTAAGCAGCTACCTTGGGCTCAGGTGGTGATTTCAGGGTCTTGAGATTGAGCCCCAGTTGGGCTCCCTGCTCACAGGGAACCAGCTTCTTTTCTCAATTGAAACTGGAAAAAATATCACCTTACAAATCATTCTATCTCACAATTTTCTTTCCAATTTAATTAATTTTTATAATATAGTGCCATGTCTTGAAGGGAAAAAAAAAATGAAAATAGTGGTAGAAATCTATTTGATATTCAGTAAGGTTTTCCTGTTGGTCATACCTATTATACAAACCAATACATACTTATATATGTACCATCAGGATGATATTGATATTGCTTGTAGGTATAGTTGTGATAGCTACTCTGAAATAGTGTTGAATTGCCAAGACACACAATCCTAACAATTATTATGATATGTTACTTTTCCAATCCTACTCATTTGATGACCATTAACATTAAATTATTACCAGTCCATGGTATTTAACCACTTGATAATATTATTGGGAAGAGAAATACAAAGAATGTAGTCAATGTTTCCAAGATGATGTAAGCAACAAAGACAAAAGAAACATTATTATATTTCTTTACTACATACAGCTCATTCACAAGTCCTTGAAAGAGGCAGGGTGACTCAGGTGATTCCTCTAGGGACTTGGCTCCATTGATGTTAATACTTTGCTGAAGGCAAAAGGCAATTTTATCCCAACTCGCAGGATCCTGTAAGTCTACTTTAACATATAAAAATTCCTTTGGAAACTTCCTTTATCTCTATACCCCAAGATACAAATTGGCAAAGATCTTCTGAGCATATGACCCATTGATACGTATCAGAAGAGTCTCATGACTCAGGTTTTATTAGACAATAATAAATTACCTTTTCTCAACAATAGCTAGCCCCCTAAAGGTCCTGGAATCCTTGCTTCCAAAATCCCTTAGAGACTTGTGCTATCCCCAACCCCTTCCCAGCTTGAAAGTTTATAATGAGCCAGTCCTCATGACCCTGTTGCAGCTCTTTCTGTCCAGGTCCTATCTCCGTGCTTTAATAAAACCACCTTTTTGCACCAAAGATGTCTCAAGAATTATTTCTTGACTGTCAGTTTGAACTGAATGTCTTTCCTATGTCACAAAATATAGTTTATCTTTTCTTTGTAATTAAGTATACAATGTTGTCTTACAAAGATTAATAAAATGTAGGAATAACTGTTCTCCTGACTGATAATCAGATCATTTTGAAAAGCCACATTTTTTTTTCAGAGAACAGTTTGCATATATATGCACATATGCATTTCTACATTTTTTTATATTTCATTATTCCAGTACTTAAATTTTTAGGGATATAAAAAAAAAGATTTGGAATGATTTCAAGAGAAAAGACAAGTGGATATTATGTGGCCTAGGACAAAATAATTATGCTGCAGCATTTAATCATGTCTAATATTCATGCTAATGAACTATTTTTAGACTAGTGAACAATTGAGAATGCATTGCCATTGTTTTGTCAGAATCTTGTATAAAATGAGGCAAAAGTATTTTTCAAGACAGACTGAGTATGACAGAGTTTGGTACAACATAAAAACTTTGACACCCTACTCTTTAGTGGAACTTTTTTTCATAATGCTACTCCCACACACGTAAAATTTATTTCCTTATGCCCTTGACAATAAAGAACAGTTTTAATCATTTGGAAGGTGAAAAGTTAAGATACATGCATTTCAAAAATAGTCACAACAAGAAAATCAACCCTTTAATGATGAGAGAGAGAGAGACAATGACTTTTTCAGAAGGTACACACTGTTTCTGTAAGATTTGACATTTTTTCAGTGGAATTTCCAGTAACATGAAATTTTCCTGGAAATCCACATATGTAATTAAACAGGAAAGTTTACTTTAAACAAACACAGATGTTTATGGTTCTGCCTGACTGACTACATTTCTTTTTGCCAAACATTATTTTTTGGAGAGTCACTAAAGGTCAGCCTAGAAACAACTCTGCATCAAAAGAAGAGGATTATAATTTCGTTTGCAGTAATTAAATCACTTGATAGCAAGTGGGGCTGAACTGGAGCAATGAACTGATATTTTTCCAAAGCTGTAACACAGCTCGTAAGTAAGCTCAGACATCAGCATATTGTTTTTCAAAGCAGTCCGGTACTCTTTTGCATATGCACTTATTTGCCTTTGGAAAAGCAACCCAATTCAGTGTGTTTGACAGAAAAGCACCCTATAAGGAAATAGAATCTTGACCTAATGAGCTTGAGAAACACTCACATAAACAAAATTAATCAGATTTTCTTATTTCAGCAAAATTCTAAGGGAATTTAAAGTGCAATTATGCCTTATGAGTAACCAAAAGACAAACATGTTTCTCAAAATTGACTACTAAACCTCTTCTCCCCCCCATAATGTTTCATGGCATTGGTGGTTTGTGGGCTACACTTCAGGATATGCTGCTTTGAAATGTGCACATAGTAAATCCAGTCTATCTCTCTGACTTTTTGGAATCAATCAATTTTGTGCCTCACTTCCCCAAACACAAATTGGTTCATTAAAGAAATAATCAGAACTCTCTGCCTTCTAGGCAGATGTTTCCTATGTATTTGTTTACTTCCCTCTTTAGCTTATGTCTGTTTCCCTAGTTCTAAGTTTTAGACTCTATGAATTTGTTGTCGCATCAGAATGGCAGGATATGTGGAGGAACATTTTCTTCTGACCACCAGCTCCCTAAAATAATTTGGTATGTACAGTAGCTTCTTATCTTTTGTAGTACTCAAAGAATATATAACCTCTATGAGTCCAGTTTGGGGTTTTCATAACACAAAATTAAAAAAAATGATGAGGCAGAGGAGAGATACTGAGAAAGAGAATCATACTGCTGGCTTTTCTGGAAGAGCTAGTAGTTTGTGAAGAATATGGGTAGTAAATGAAGCAAAAAAAAAAAAAAAAAAAAAAAAAAAAAAGAAGAAGCAGGAAGTCTGTCAAGCTACAGAATAAAAATAGTCATAGAGGTGCCTGGGTGGCTTAGTGGGTTGAGCCTCTGCCTTCAGCTCAGATCATGATCCTGGGATCGAGTCCCACATCGGGCTCTCTGTTCTGCAGGGAGCCTGTCCACCCCGCCCTCTCCACCCCGCCCCTGCCTGGCTCTCTGCCTACTTGTGATCTTTCTCTCTCTCTCTGTCAAATAAATAAATAAAATCTTAAAAAAAAAGTAATAATCATAAAGAAAGGCAGGAAGAAAAGAGACAGAAAAGCCTTGCCGGCTAAAGAGGCAAGAGAGGGCACAGTGTGTAGGGAGAGGCTTAAAAAAAGCCTTTGGATCTACTGTAGGGATGAAAGAGAATGTAAGGTGGGAGTAATGATAGTTTTGAAAAGTATACAACTCATTCTAATTTGGATCTCCTTTTAACTCTTCAGGTAAAAACTGGGATGCTCCGCTAATTACATTAGCTGTTAGCCTATATTTCCATGAATGAATATAATTTATACAAAGTAACCCTGAATTATATTTAAGTTGTATAAGCTTCTTCCTTCCGCAGATCTTCTGGACTTGTGGCTCAGGGTTTTTTTTTTATTTGTTTATTTGTTGTTTGTTTTCTTTTGTTTTTTATTTTAATTTCTTATTGGTTCCTTGCTCTGCCCACTATCTAGGTTTCCACAGTACTATCTGTCTTGAATGAGAAATTTTCATACAATTTCTAGCCCAGGCCACTCCACAAAAGACCACACCTTAGGCCTGAGTTCTTTCTTCCAATCATCTTCTCCTCTCCCTAATTAGTGGGACAAGGCACTTGGTTGATTACTTTTCCACATTTTCTGTTGGAAATGGAGAAGCTCTTATATGATGTTAAAGAACTGGGTTCTGTGTTGGTTCAATTTGTAAACAATTCTACTTTGTTTGTCCTGTTTGTTAATCTTTGTTCTCTCTGTGCCACTGTGTTTTTAGACCAAACAAATGCAAATTGAGTGATAATTTATTCATTGTAGGGATTCAAGATAGCTATAACTCACCTGGTTACAGTTCTAACAGTTTCAATTTATTAACATGCAGAACCAAAGGAGGAAAAAGAAAGAGAAATTGGAAGGAGGGAGAGATCAGGAGCTGTGAGAGACTGTTCTATGATCAGAATAATGTGTGGAAGCCCCAGTAGTCAACAGAAGGCAAAAGCCATGCAGTACACAGAAGACAAGGTAAACGCATGTACGGAACTTCCCTTTATTATTTTATAAGATTTTATTTATTTATTTGAGAAAGAGAGCATGAGCAGGGGCAGAGGCAGAGGGAGAAGCAGATTCCCCACTGAGCAGGGAGCCCCAACTCGATCCTAGGACCCGGGGATCATGACCTGAGCCGAAGGCAGATGCTTAACTGACTGAGCCACCAGGTGCCCTCAAACTTCCCTTTATGCAGTCAAGGTTTGGAAGACTCTGTATCACACCTTACTGGGCTGGACATCTAAATCATCGATAGAGAACTTTCAATCACACTGCATCCACAAAAAGTTCAGATGTCATATTCTGAGACCTAAAAGGTAAACTTTTATTATTGTAATTTCCTCTCAAGTTAAAAAGGTTACTCTGACTCCATCATGTGCTAAATATTTGTTCTCATGTATGTATTATCTACACATGACATGTCTATCTTTGCAACAGTGCCTCTCTCCTGTGACCTGGTAGCATGCCATGGCAATGTATCACATTTTTTTTTTTCAAAGATTTCATTTATTTTACCTGACAGACAGAGATCACAAGTAGGCAGAGAGGCAGGCAGAGAGAGAGAGGAGGAAGCAGGCTCCCCGCTGAGCAGAGAGCCCAATGCGGGGCTCGATCCCAGCACCCTGGGACCATGACCCGAGCTGAAGGCAGAGGCCCCAACCCACTGAGCCACCCAGGTGCCCCTGTATCATATTTTATAGTTCTCCAGTGTGCTGGGCAAAAGAACATGCAACAGGGCCTCCTATTTATATATGTATCCTTGTTCTTTATTGTGATTTTCTATTACTTTTCTGATTATATTCCAATTCATTCTTGAAGACCCATTTAAAGTGCTCTTGTTTAATAATCCAGTCAAGAAATGGGCAGAGGACATGAACAGACATTTCTGCAAAGAAGATATCCAGATGGCCAATAGATGCATGAAAAAGTGCTCAATATCACTCAGCATCAGGGAAATACAAATCAAAACCACAATGAGATACCACCTCACACCAGTCAGAATGGCTAAAATTAACAAGTCAGGAAATGACAGATGCTGGCGAGGATATGGAGAAAGGGGAACCCTCCTACACTATTGGTGGGAAGGCAAGTTGGTGCAACCACTCTGGAAAACAGCATGGGGGTCCCTCAAAAAGTTGAAAATAGAGCTACCCTACGACCCAGCAATCACACTACTGGGTATTTACCCTAAAGATACAAATGTAGTGATCTGAAGGGGCACATGCACCCAAATGTTTATAGCAGCAATGTCCACAATAGCCAAACTATGGAAAGAACCTAGATGTCCATCAATAGATGAATGATAAAGAAGATGTGGTATATATATACAATGGAATACCATGCAGCCATCTAAAGAAACGAAATCTTGCCATTTGCGACGATGTGGATGGAACTAGAGGGTAATTACGCTGAGTGAAATAAGTCAATCAGAGAAAGAAAATTATCATATGATCTTTCTGATATGAGGAATTTTAAAGTAAGGGTGGGGGGGTTG